>JALIZH010003844.1:0-49284 GCA_030522465.1 Rhipicephalus appendiculatus | reverse complement strand
ACGTCATCACATGTTACCGTCGCTTGGGCAAGCGTGGGCCGATCACGGAGGCAGCGCAAAACAATGTGAGATGCAAAAAGCTTGCACTGCCTCCGATCATGGAAGCAGAGAAAAACCGCGTTAAGGCCTGACCACACGTACCCGCTGCAGCGCGTCAGCGCGTGGCTTTTGACGCGGTGCCGCGCCCTCTGCCTATGAGGAGAGAGGGCACGTGGCTACGCGAAGACGGTTTCGCGCCCTCTCCCTATGGAGACGCGGCGTCGCGCCCTCTCCCTATGGAGAGCGAGGGCGTGCAGCTTCGCGTAGCCACGTGCCCTCTCTCCCCATAGGGAGAGGGCGCGGCACCGCGTCAACCCTCTCTCCTCATAGGGAGAGGGCGCGGCACCGCGTCAAAAAGCCACGCGCTGACGCGCTGCAGCGGGTGCGTGTGGTCAGGCCTTTATAGGTGCAGAAAGCTCTCGGAGGGGGTCGTAACGGGATAAATATGTCGTGTGAGAAGCAAAATACGAAGATGGCTTTCGCCTTGGAGCCGTCTTAGTCCCGTATTCACAAACGCTCCTCGACTCGACACTCGACCTCAAGGGATCCTTCAGACTTCTCGGGTTGCAGAAATCGCAACGTGAAACCGTCCTCAAGGATGCCTTTGAGGTCTAGTTTCGAGTCGAGGAGCGTTTGTGAATACGGGCGTTAGGCTCCAAGGCGAATGAGGCCGCATGAGGACCCTGTGAGTTTTTCTGCTTCACTTGGGGGTTTCCTTGTCTTGTCAGGAACTGCGAACGCGCGTAAGCTTCTACGCTAAACTGGCCTTGCGGTGACGCTTAACGCTTTTTGTGTACAAGACTGCCGCTCTGCATATGACTGCGTCGACGAATCGCTCTTATTGTGTTAGCAGCCGACGTGGAACTACGCGACAGGTGGAAAGCAGCCATCCTGCGACAAGATATTCTGACTTGAATCAAATGAATAATAACAATAATAATAGCTGGGCCTTAACGTGCCAAAAGCGCTTAATTATGAGGCACACTGTATGCAGTATATAGGGAACGGCGGGTTAATTTTGATTACCTTAGGCTCTTTAAAGTGCACCTAAATCTAAGCCCCCGGCTGTTCATTGCATTTAATTCCCTTCGAAACACGGCCGCAGTCACCGGGAATCGAACCCGCGCCCTCGTTTGCAATGAAGTACGTTCGAGCGTGGGAGAGACAAATCGATGCCGGAGATGTTATTAGAACGGCGACCCTGAACTTCGACACTAAATTTAGTGTCACGTGGACATTAAATGTGAATCAACGAAAAAAAAAGAAAATTCTCGACCGCATGAATCACCCGGTGTTATAAAATTTGTATGCATAAATGGAAGAACTGTCGCAAATCGTAAATACAGGCTAGATCTAGCACGCGCAGATAACAGGTGCTTCTGCATGTGCCAAGAATGCTTTGTGTTCAGACTTGTTTATTCAGCACTCCGAGTTCTCATGGGCACCTTTAGAATAAATGGGTAATTAGCAGGATAATGCGGACTGCCATCGTGTAATAGGGTCCCCCCATAGCTTTATGCGCAAGCGATGTTACGTTTTGCGCCATCTAGACTGATTAATGGTGCAATACAGAACCTAATATTCACCTTTAAACCATACATCGTGTTCAATAAAGCGTAGGAGTGTCTGTGAGCACAAGCGAAACTGTATCACGTGATGGGCAGGCTTGGACGAACTGTTGCTAACACATAATGACTTGAGCTACCGAACAACTTGGCTGCTGCATTATTTGGACAACGCTGCCCCATAGGCGTGTCTACCGGGGGCGGGGCAAGGGGGGAGCTAGCCCCTCCCCCTCCGCCACTGAGAAAAGTTAGGGGGCGGAGTCCCCCCACTTTCGACAGTGGTAACATTTCAGCTGCGACTGGGAAATCCATCAACTTAGAAGTTATACTTCTGCTCAGCAATCATTTAATTATATAATGAAAATTGTATTGCGCTTCTGCTGGAGAGATTGTCGTCCGTGTATCACGACCACGTACTCTAGGTTCTCTGCATTGCCGGGCAATCCTATGCGACGCTTGCGCGCTTTGCGCTGCAGCACTGCACAAATGTGCTATCGATGAGTAGGGGCTCCATAAAGGTTAGAGCATTCTGTCATGACTTTATTCTGCTATGCCTGGCCTGAAGTTTACATATCGTCGACGCAAATACAGGCAGGAACCAATAACCGTTTTAAAGACCGATAAAGTGCTCTTATTATTTAAGCAAATTAATTTTCTTTCATCGGAAAGGAATAGCATTACCGCTGCTCTATAGCAAGTTTGCTAACAGTCGATTATTGCGCAGAAATGTTGAGTGTTTTAGTTGGGCCGCATAGGGGGGAGCTAAAGAACGTTTCTGCTTTAGTTCCCGACTATTCTGTTCCGCCTTGCTTATCATATGGTAGCATGCAAAGACAGCGCCGGCCTTGGAACAAGGCGAGGAATGAGGCAATGTACTTCGAGTACGTCGGGAAGCACAACTTAAATGCATCTCCCGCAACTTGATCTACCTGACCAGGGAAATGGTCAAGGTCCACGGTTTTCTGGGCTACGGAGACTGAACTGACAGCCGGGCTTGTTTGGTCTGGAGTCATCTCAAATTGAATAGTAGAGGGCAAAATACAACTGGGGCGGCAAAGAAACACAACGCGCAGCGCTGTTTATTTCTCTTCCCCCCTCTCTCTGTCTCTCTCTCAGCAAGAATGAGTTCACAGTGCTGAATACGTGCTCAAACAGCTCAACACCGTTATACTAGAAATGAAAATATTTATTGTACTCATACGAATCCGTCTCGCCAGCTGCTATAAGTAGCTATTGCCAATGTCATCGGCGGGCAGCCTTCTTGAATTAAATTCAAAATGAGAAATTGCCCGGCTACTCCAAAAGTGTTTAGTTCAGCGTAGTAGTGCGCTGTTTAGTGTGCACACGTCATTTTAACACCGCCACGTTTCACAGACTTGTGACGTCGCGTAGCGAGCATGCAGTTTTAAGACAAACCGAAAATTTTTGACGAATGGCGAAGAACTGATGGTCAAAAATATGCCACATTGAAAATAGTGTATTCTATTAATTTTGATGTAGTCGTGCATGGCTAGTCATTACCTTATTTCCGTTCGGTAAATCAGCAAAGCTAGCTAAAGCATCTAATACAGAGACGAAGGGTAAGCGTTAAATGAGCGTGTTAAGTGACTTTTGTAAATATACCAGTGGAAGTAGTGTGCATTTCACAGCGCAACACAAGGAACCATCGCCCGCCTACCCAAACAGTGGGATCACAGGAGTGCCTCTAAATATTTAGAAAACCACGATCGTGGTCAGTCTATGACAGTATTAGAAAAAAAATTTAAAAAGGGGTAATAGTATCCACTAGAGCGCCAAACTTTGCCATGAAAATGTCAAAATTTATTTCGAAAATGAAATGAGCAGGACCATGCAAAGCTTCCCAAGAAATGCCAAATTTCCCTTTTCCCCACACATACATAAAAATTACCTTAATCTGGGAAATTTCCCTCAAGTTCCCAGCCCTGCCACCATGAGAGCCAGCCAGCCGCTGGGACTAGCCTTTTTGGATGCTTAGTACCGGTGCACTCCTTGGAACTAGCCTTTTTGGACGATTAGTACCGGTGCACTCCTTTGTTTGGTATTTGGTCTGCGCGCGTGTCTATCGTGCATTTGTTAGGTTCCGATAAGAATCTTTTGTTAGACGCGGTGAAGTTAGTATGCGATTGTCGTGGCACTCACGTGATGCGTTTTGGGAGACTTATATTGCATGTTTGTTTTCATTAAACCTCAGTTGGAAGTCAGCGCTTGTCTTTGTGGTTCCTTTTCTCGTCCTTTGTTCATTTTGCGCTTTGTATTATTAATGGATCACCAACTAGCCCAAACCCAAACCTTGCTCCAATTAAGAAGGTAGAGAAGACCTACGCCGGATGGGCTCCTCTGCTCCCACAACCACCGCACCCTTTCCCGCTTGGGATAAATAAAGTCTTTCTCCTCCACCTTCTTAAGGGCCCTTCATAGTACGGCGCAGCGTCCGCGTCAGCCAGCGGTGGTGGAAGTTGGTGACGCCATGTTCCCCATGTTACGCTGGCGCTAAAGCAGAGCACTCTGTGCTCCCACTCAAGCCGCACCACGTCGCATTGACGCATGTGCATTTCCTTAAGTTATCGCCAAATCTAACACCTAAACATATGCGCTCAGAATTCGCATTAAGCAATATCGTAATTTTAGGTGATTTTTTTGTAGCCTTCAAAAGAACATTCCGCATACTATAGTAACATGAGATCTTTGTCTAAAGAGTGCAAAGCGAGCTTCAAGTATTTTTCGCCTTACATGTTTATCTTATCTTTGGCCCAAATAAAATCTAATTGCACTGACAAAACTTTCAGTCTAACCTAGAACCTTGCACGCAGGGTTTTCACTTTAATATAACTTTGCAGTTTTTTGTTAGTGTTGGCTCGATGGTCAGTTCCACCTGTGTGATATGGTGTGCAGCGCCGAGTAGCATGATAGTAGTGCACAGCGCGCTTTAAATCCTATCAACTTTTTCTAAACAAACAAGGAAGTGCATGGTGTACTCTACATAGTTCTCATTTTCTTAACACAGGATCGCGGCTAAAGATAAATGCTCCTGCTCGGGTTCATTACAGCTTACAGCTATTTTTTACTGCCCTATACGTACTGTGAATAGCGAACCCTTTTTAAGGCGCGGTAGTTTGTTCAAAAACGCAATAAATTTATTATTTTCCGATAGCTTCTGCCTGAAGGAAAGGTTGCATGTACCGATTTCAGCACGCTAGTCTTTCAGTATGGCTTAATATATCTGCGGCAAAAATTTTTTGTTCAATATTGCTTTAAATGAAACACTAAGTTTGCCCAAAGTATTTTTTTAAATTTGTAATAGCAAAAGTAATGCAGCGCAAAATAAACCGTGCAAAAAAAATGGAAATACACACAGAGCGCTGGTATTATAACTCGCTGGGTCTCTCTTTTTTCCCTTCATTTTGCGGTTTTCATGTTTTGCAAAGAATTACCAACACGCGTAAGCTGCCACGTTATACCGGCCTTGCAGCGATGCCTAACAACTTCTGTGGGCAAGGTTGCCGCTGTGGATGTACTGACGACGACGAACTGCCCTTGTTGTGTCAGCAACCGGCGTGGAACTACGCCACTGTTGGACGAGAGCCATCCTACCACAAGATACCACCGTGTTCTGGTTTGACTCGAATGGATAATAGGGATAAGTATTGCTGGGCGTTTATGTGCCAGAACCATATTATTATCAGCACGCCGTAGTCGGCAAACAGCGGGTTAATTTTGACCACCAGAGGTTCTTTAAATTGAATATGAGTAAGCGTCCCACTGTTCTTTGCACTTCGCCCCCTTCGAAGCGCGGCCGCAGTGGATGGGAATCGCTCCCGCACCCTCGCAACGAAGTAATCTTCTTGCAGTAATCACTGCAATGCAATGAAGTTTGCATTGAAGTGTGCCAGAGACATCTTGATTCCTGAGATATTATTGGAATGCCGACCTTGAACTGATGCTCATTTCAACACTAAATGTGAACGAACGAAATTTAAAAAAAAACACAACTCGCAGCACGAATTCCTGGGTGTTATATAATTTGCATGCGTAAATGCAAGAACTACCGGAGACCTTATCAAATACTGCCTAGATTTACCACGCGCAGTTAACAGCTGCCTCTGCATGTGGCGCATAGGCTTCGTATTCAGACTATCTTGTTCTGCACGCTAAGTTCTGATCGGCAGCTGCAGGAATAAATGGTTAATTAGCAAGAGAATGAGCGTTCTGTACAGCCAGCGCGCGGCAGGGTCCACCATAACTTCCTGGCAAGCGTTGTTGATTTGTGGGTCATCTAGACTAATTAATGGTGCAAGACACAACTTCAGCTTGACTTTCAACAAGAGACCGCGTTTAATAAACGTAGGGTGTGACTATGAGCACAAGCGAAACTGTATCACTTGATGCCTTGGAAGAACCATCGCTTGCAATTAATAAATTAAGCTAGCAAACGACTCGCACGATATAATATTCGGTAAGCAGTCCCTCCTACCACGTTCAGTTCGCGTATATTTAAAAAATGTGACTTTTTTTTTTTTAACGGGAAACAACCACGCCAACGCAGAGTGCATTTTTAAACGCGGCAGATTGGCCGCCTTCTACTGACGGTGGCGCTTCTGGCGTCCACTTTTGTCCTTATACGAAACTTCGGAGGAAGTTTCAGGGCCAGAAGAACAGTACTCAACGACCCTGGTAACACTAAAGATTCTTGTCGCTGCAAAAAATTTTCCCATCGAGCAAAGCACCCAAACTGTTTACGCTGCTGCGAAAGCCGTTAGAACACAAGAGTGTATACAATACCCATCCTTTAAGACTGAAAATTAAAATTTCAGTCAGACATTAAGAAACGGACAGTAAGAAACAATAGAAAATAAGTGGCAAGGTGTAACAATATAATAAAAAAAATTACACCATCTCCCGCTAAAGGGAACCATGTGTAGATGTGAAGCAGCGGGAGCTCACGCTTACATTGGCGGTGACGTTGACGCTGGTGCTCATCGCAGCGTTCCGCAGGACAGAAAACTGGGGAGGCGCAAAGCACACAGTGATGGAGCGGTGTTTCCTACTGGAACATGCCAATCGCTGCTAATGGGCAATGAGAGACAGAAGACTCCGACTGGACACAGAGACCCGCAGTCCGCTTTTAGTTAACGCGCACGCTGCGAATTTTTTTATTGTTCAACAACGCACAGGAGAAATCTCCCACCGGCACCACCTTGGAGGTCAAGATCCATTGCCATATATACGGGGTGGCCAGTGAACGGTTGTGCAGCGCGAGCAGTCGGTTTTTTCAACCAAGAAACTCGCTAGCAGACGCTGCCTGCGTCGGCGTCGCGAGGCGAGAGAGGGGGAGAGAGAGAGGGGGGGGCCACGCATGCGCAGTGGGAGTGTGGACGCCGCGGGCAGGGATGCCTAGAGGAGAGAGGGGGGAGCGTAGGAGAGGCGAGAGAGGGGGGGGACGCGCATGCGCAGTGGGAGTATGGACGCCGCGGGCAGGGATGCCTAGAGGAGAGAGGGGGGAACGTAGGAGGGGAGAGAGGAGGGGAGGCGCATGCGCAGTGAGGGTGTGGTTGCCGCGGTGAGGGATGCCTGGAGGAGAGAAAGGGGGAGAGGAGGTTTTTTTATTATTTTTTTTGAAAGGTTTGCGCATGCGCAGTAAGGGTAGTCACGCCGGCACACCACCACCGGATTAAGCTTCGCCTTAAGATGCTTCACATCTAAAAATTACCCCATCTCCCGCTAAAGGGAACCATGTGTAGATGTGAAGCAGCGGGCGCTAACGCTTACACTGGCGGCGGCGTTGACGCTGGCGCTCATAGCAGCGTTGCGCAGGAGAGAAAACTGGGGAGGCGCAAAGCACGCAGTGATGGAGCGGTGTTTCCTACTGGAACATGCCAATCGCTGCTAATGGGCAATGAGAGACGGAAGACTCCGATTGGACACAGAGACCCGCAGTCCGCTTTTAGTTAACGCGCACGCTGCGAATTTTTTTATTCTTCAACAACGCACAGGGAGAAATCTCCCACCGGCACCACCTTGCAGGTCAAGATCCATTGCCATATATACGGGGTGGCCAGTGAACGGTTGTGCAGCGCGAACAGTCGGTTTTAAGGCGAAAGCCTTTAATGTCTCATGCTCACGTCCGTCCGGTGTCCGTCCGTCCGGCGTCCGTCCGTCCACACCCACACTGCGCATGCGCCAACCCATTAAAAAAAATAAAAAACCTCCTCTCCACCTTTCTCTCCTCTAGGCATCCCTCCCCGCGGCAACCACACCCTCACTGCGCATGCGCCTCCCCTCCTCTCTCTCCTCCTACGCTCCCCCCCCTCTCTCCTCTAGGCATCCCTGCCCGCGGCGTCCACACCCCCACTGCGCATGCGCGTCTTCCCCCTCTCCCTAAGCTCCCCCCTCTCTCGCCTCGCGACGCCAACGCAGGCAGCGTCCGCTAGCGAGTTTCTTGGTTGAAAAAAAGCCGCCACCTCCCCCGAAGGGGAATCGTGAGGAAATGCGAATGCATTTCGCGCGCGCTTCACTCCATTTATATATGGTGGTTGTGGTTCGAAGAAGGAAAAAGGCGCCTAATTTCTGCAGCCCGGTCGGGAGCACGGCGCAGCGCCTTTTTTTTTTTTTGCTTTTTCTCGTTTTTTTTTATTTTTTTTTATTTTTTTTTATTTTTTTTTTCATATATAGCTCCGCCGAGCTCCGCCGCAGACCGCTTTTAGTTAACGCGCACGCTGCGAATTTTTATTGTTCGACAACGCACAGGAGAAATCTCCCACCGGCACCACCTTGGAGGTCAAGATTCATTGCCATATATACGGGGTGGCCAGTGAACGGTTGTGCAGCGCGAGCAGTCGGTTTTTTCAACCAAGAAACTCGCTAACAGACGCTGCCTGTGTCGGCGTCGTGAGGCGAGAGAGGGAGAGGGGGGGAGCGTAGGAGAGAGAGAGGGGGGCGCGCATGCGCAGTGGGAGTGTGGACGCTGCGGGCAGAGATGCCTAGAGAAGAGAGGGGGGAGCGTAGGAGAGGAGAAGAGAGGTGGGACGCGCATGCGCAGTGGGGAGTGTGGACGGCGCGGGCAGGGATGTCTAGAGGAGGGGGGAGCGTAGCAGGGGAGAGAGGAGGGGAGGCGCATGCGCAGTGAGGGTGTGGTTGCCGCGGGGAGGGATGCCAAGGGGGAGAGAGAGGGAGAGAGGAGGTTTTTTAATTTTTATTTTTTTTGAAAGGGTTTGCGCATGCGCAGTAAGGGCGGTCACGCCGTACACCACCACCACCGGATTAAACTTCGCCATAAGATGCTTCACATCTAACACCTGCCGGCGCGCACACCTCCTCAACCTATCCTCCTCCTCCTCCTCCGCGGACAACGCCAACGCCGCACAACGCCAACGCCGGATGCCTGACATAGCCCGACTATGAAATGCATTCGCATTTAAAAAACCGACTGCTCGCGCTGCACAACCGTTCACTGGCCACCCCGTATATATGGCAATGGATCTTGACCTGCAAGGTGGTGCCGGTGGGAGATTTCTCCTGTGCGTTGTCGAACGATAAAAAATTCGCAGCGTGCGCGTTAACTAAAAGCGGACTGCGGGTCTCTGTGTCCAGTCCGAATCTTCTGTCTCTCATTGCCCATTATCATGGATTGGGATGTTCCAGTAGGAAACACCGGTGCATCACTGCGTGCTTTGCGCCCCCCAGGTTTCTCTCCTGTGCAACGCTGCGATGAGCGCCAGCGTCAACGCCGCCGCCAGTGTAAGCGTTCGCGCCCCGCTGCTTCGCATCTACACATGGTTCCCTTTAGCGGGAGATGGTGTAATCTTTAAGGCGAAAGCCTTTAATGTCTCATGCTCACGTCCGTCCGGTGTCCGTCCGACCTCCGTCCGTCCGTCTGTCCGTCCGTCTGTCTGTCTGTCTGTTCGTCCGTCCGTCCATCCATCCGTCTGTCCGGTTGTCCGTCCGTCCGTCCGTCCGTCTATCCGAGCTCTGGCACGGAGCAAGGTGGCCGCCGGGATGCGCAGACGGACGCCGGTCGTGTCGGACTCTACAGCGCTCGCGCTTTGCTTGCGTAGCGTCGCTGTGCCCCGCGTTTGCAATCATTCTGACCGACGCCGTCTCAATGGACCCAGGCGTTCACGGAATACACTTTCCAATTTACAAAGGCTCCGTCAGTTTAAGAGCTGGAACGCGGATGGCGTTTGCACGATGCGCAAAGCGCGAGAAAATACTAACGCATGCGAACGGAGGAAGATGAGTCTCGCGTCTCGCTGCGATTCGCGGTAAAAAAATTAAAGAAAACGCGCACTCATTCGGTTTGTGTCTTATCCCACTGAGAGTGTAAAAGAAAAAAAGACATGGCATAATCAGTGGAATGGCCACACGCTTTCGCCGAACACTTTGGAATGTACAAAGTGTCCTTCAATTTTTTCAACCAAGAAACTCGCTAGCAGACGCTGCCTGCGTCGGCGTCGCGAGACGAGAGAGGGGGGGGAGCGTAGGAGAGGAGAGAGAGGGGGGGACGCGCATGCGCAGTGGGAGTGTGGATGCCGCGGGCAGGGATGCCTAGAGTAGAGAGGGGGGCGGAGCGTAGGAGGAGAGAGAGGAGGGGGAGGCGCATGCGCAGTGAGGGTGTGGTTGCCGCGGGGAGGGATGAGGAGAAAGAGGGGGGAGAGGAGGTTTTTTTTTTGAAAGGGTTCGCGCATGCGCAGTAAGTGAGGCCCCGCGGCACACCACCACCACCACCGGATTAAGCTTCGCCATAAGATGCTTCACATCTAAAAAATTCAGCGACGATTACGATACCGCCTCATACGAATTCTGAGTGAAGCTTCGAGTTGGGGCAACGTCAGTAGTGTTTGAAGTTACATATAGCTACAGAAACTGCCAGCGCTCGGGCGCTACGCACACCACTCCATGCATTGCAGGCGTCGCGAACCAAGCGAAACGCCGACAAGCAAGCGCAGCCAGGCGCAGTGCACGTGCCAGTCCTGAATGCGCACAAGCTCCGACCGAGGGGCCAGCGTCCGTGACGGAGGAAGAAAGCCAGTTTAGACACCAGTGACTCGCGATATCGATAGACTCCGTGCTCGCTCTCTTTCGTCGTCGTCCGCTCTATTGGTTACGCGGACGAGGCCAACTTCGCGGCGAGCTCCACTGCGGCAGAGCTAGCGGGTCTCCACCTTGCCGCCGACGTCCTGGCCGAGGACCCTCCCCAACAACCAGTGGCAGTCCTCTGCGACTCAAAACCAGCGCTCCAGAACCTCCTGAACCACCAACGATCTGGGCTTACGGGGTTCTTACCGAGCTCCATGTTCTCCGCATTGGCTGCTGCGGGGGGTTTCCATGTCCTTTCATTGGTTGCCGGCTCATGTGGGAATCTCCGGTAATGAGCAAGCAGACACCCTTGCCACGACCGCACATCACCCTGGTGTGCCGTTTACGCGAGCAGTTGCTGCCTCTGATTTTTCAAGGCAGCGCTTGAGGCCGCTGCTCATAACACTCCACCCGGATGCCAGAGTGGCCACAGGAAAGGGTCCCAAGCCTCTCCCAGATGGGGGGCTTCACCAAGCGGCAGCGCGCCACGCTTCTTCGCCTCCGCACTGGCTGCATTTGGACAGCGGCGCGCCTGTACGCCAAGGGACGCTCCCCCCTCACCGGCCTGCGAACGTTGCGGCGACCCCGAGACCCTGGAGCACCTTCTCTGTGCTTGCCCAGCGTTGGCGCAGCAACGCTCCAGGCTCACCTCAGCCTACAGGCAACAGGGCCTCCCTGCTACGACTACCAGTCACCTCCTGTTCCCTTCGTGTCCCAAACTCCGTGCTCTCCGCAGCCTCTTGGAGTTTGTGAAGGCGACAGGAATCACCACCTACCGTTGAGCGCCCGGCAACTTGCTGGAACCCTCTCTTCACCATCGGCCTCCCCCATGATTGGATGAGACCTCAGCGGGTTATTTATTTATTTTATTTATTTTTTTTCTTCCTCTCTTCTTCTATTCACCGTTATTTCCCAGTTCCCTTCCCCTGACGCTGCGCCGTGCTCCCTATTGGGCTGCAGAATCTAGCGTCATTTCCTAATAAACACTACTACTATACTACGCCGCTCAACGCACGTAAGGGCGCCTAAGAGCAGCGCTCTAAAACGGAAATACATGATAAAACAACACAAAATATGCTGTCATAAATACACTAAATCCAGTATCTCGACGGTGAAGTTTAACAATGTCTTGACTGAAATTCCAATAAATGACAGAGTTTTGGCGTTTCTAGTCATGTTAACACCTTCGCACTGTAAAAGGCTTGAAATTTATGCATAATTTCTTTCAATTAAGTTGTGTGAAATGACATAGAACTAAATATCACGAAATATTGCTGCGAAAACTTCCATTTCCCTTAGAGCACACACGAAGGCCTTTTGAAGTACCTTAGTGGCACTTTTCTTTGTGATAGCGAGCCATGGCCATTTGGTCGATCAGTCTTGTATTCGATTACCTATGTTCTCGTGTTTGTATGTCCCGCTCAAGTCATTTTGTTATCCCAGTGCAGTTATACTCACCTGAACTGATGTTACTAGTATGCAATAAACTTCCCTGTGTCACGATCGCGGGATTTCGACGCATTTTAGGCCTAGCTGAAAACTTTGAAACTTTATTTATTTTCAACATTCGGTACGCGGATGGCAGCGGTCAAAAAGCCTCTAATGGGCTTGACTGGGACCACGACCACTTACAAATGGGTGGCATAGACAACATTATTTACAACGAAAATGTACAAACTGAGCAAACAATCTTAGTGACAGTTTCTACAAGTCTAATAAAGCATAAAGATTGAAAAATAATGAACTCAAAAGATTAAACTGAGAAAAAATACAAATGATGGTAATTATTCCCTTATGCATCCGAAATCTTTGAGAGTGTGTAACGATGCAAGAAATACAAAATTAGCACCAAAGTCAGATTAGGCATGTGCCCATACGCTTACTGCAATTGCAATCAAAACAGGTACAGGCAAATGTGAAAGAAAAAATTGGCCGCATATCTGCGTGCTTCGCTGCAAATGTCGTCGAAAGACGATAGTCTTGTGCCTGACTGCACTGCATGAGCAGGCATGAGTACCACAATTTAATAGCTGGGCTAGCCGCTGGGCTCGTTTTTCGGACGTTTTCCGGGCACGCTTAGACGGACGCCGGCGTTTCTCCGCTGAAATTTGGTCGTCGGTCTTTTCTCTGCGTTCTGTGATCATGTCTTGTAGAGTGGGTCGTATTTCATCAAGCGGTCATATATGTTTTGCCTTGCCTGAGACAGCGCTCTTCTACGATGTCAGCCGCATCTGGCTGGCATTGATAAAACAGAAGAGGACGCCATCTACAGCGCTACCGGGGAACATCGGCTTGTGTTGAACTATGCTGCTGCCAGGTGGCAGCACGACGCGTCGAAGTTAAATCACTGGGCGGAGACTTGTCTTGTACACAGCGGCGCATTTTCAGCGCCGCGTAATAAACACTATGATCTTTATAATTACGTATCTATAGATTTTGTTTTAAAGGAACACTGTGAATAGTACTAAGGTATTGATGTTGTGCCTCAGGTATGCGTAATATTTGATTTTAATTGCCCACGCTCACCCGACCTGAACACATGCTGCTGGATCAACATTGGAGGTCGTAAGGCAGGGGGTTAAATTTTGGCCAACTAGCTGAATCGTGTGACATGCCGACAAACAGAAAAACAGACAGACAGACCAAAATTTCTCCGTTTAGGTATCCCAAGAAAGACTATCGTCTTTAAAAAGTAACAGTTTCTCCACTAGGGCGAAGCAATGAATGCGATTGCAAGAAATTAGAATGTCACACGAAGAACGACAAGCATACTTGCAGCGCGCCGCTGCAGCACAAAGAAGGACGCTCGAAAAGAACGCATAGGTGTACACAGGACAAGCGTGAACTAACAACTGTCATAGTTGTTTACGTCTTTGTATTTGAGCAACGCGCTGGAAGTGTCC
Source organism: Rhipicephalus appendiculatus (assembly GCA_030522465.1). Classification (NCBI taxonomy): domain Eukaryota; kingdom Metazoa; phylum Arthropoda; class Arachnida; order Ixodida; family Ixodidae; genus Rhipicephalus; species Rhipicephalus appendiculatus. Next base: position 35,684 of record JALIZH010003844.1, on the reverse strand, counting down.
ACAATGCAGAAGCCGACGCTGTTTGATATTTCTTTTTCTTTTAAACTGCGGCACGTGCAATGAGCCCTCTGCTTCACCTGCCACACGGTGGCGTCTGACGCCAAGTGTCCTCGGTGTTTTTTTTTAAATGCGAATGCATTTCATAGTCGGGCTATGTCAGGCGTCCGGCGTTGGCGTTGGCGTTGTCCGCGGAGGAGGAGGAGGAGGATAGGTTGAGGAGGTGTGCGCGCCGGCAGGTGTTAGATGTGAAGCATCTTATGGCGAAGCTTAATCCGGTGGTGGTGGTGTGCGTCGTGACCACCCTTACTGCGCATGCGCAAACCCTTTCAAAAAAAAATAAAAATAAAAAACCTCCTCTTTCCCTCTCTCTCCTCTAGGCATCCCTCCCCGCGGCAACCACACCCTCACTGCGCATGCGCCTCCCCTCCTCTCTCCCCCTGCTACGCTCCCCCCCCTCTCTCCTCTAGGCATCCCTGCCCGCGCCGTCCACACTCCCACTGCGCATGCGCGTCCCACCTCTCTTCTCCTCTCCTACGCTCCCCCCCCTCTCTTCTCTAGGCATCCCTGCCCGTGGCGTCCACACTCCCACTGCGCATGCGCGTCCCCCCCCCTCTCTCTCCTCTCCTTGCTCCCCCTCTCTCGCCTCGCGACGCCGACGCAGGCAGCTTCTGCTAGCGAGTTTCTTGGTTGAAAAAACCGACTGCTCGCGCTGCACAACCGTTCACTGGCCACCCCGTATATATGGCAATGAATCTTGACCTCCAAAGTGGTGCCGGTGGGAGATTTCTCCTGTGCGTTGTTGAACAATAAAAATTCGCAGCGTGCGGGTGAACTAAAAGCGGACTGCGGCGGAGCTATACATGAAAAAAAAAATTTAAAAAATAAATAAAAACAATTAAAAAAAACAAGAAAAAGCAAAAAAAAAAGGGCGCTGCGCCTTGCTCCCGACCGGGCTGCAGAAATCAGGCGCCTTTTCCTTCTTCGAACCACAACCACCATATATAAATGGAGTGAAGCGCGCGCGAAATGCATTCGCATTTCCTCACGATTCCCTTCGGGGAGGTGGGCGCATTTTTTTTCTTCTACATCACGAGTGGGTACAGAAGGGGGGCCACATTTCCTGCGCGTCTCAAGGGCAGTTTTGAATTAGAAAGAAAATCTAGGAGCGGTGCATGAGAGAAAATACGCTCAAACTCCTCCGAGATCTGCATACCGCAAGCGGTAAATGGTGCACATATGAATTGCTCGCCGTTATATCGCCGGCACAAGCGTGGCGCGTGGCTGTGTTGTCTAGCGCAGATGGCTGCGGAGCGAGGGGTCGCTAGTTCAAGTCCTCGGTTGGGTGGTTCGCGAATTTTTTATACTAATATTTTTCTTTGTGCCTTTTATATATATATATATATATAAATACATATACACATCCGGTACATGACGGCGACGGCAAAAATCAGCCGAGAGTGTCCATATAATTGTTATCGCAATAAAAGAAAGACAGCTGTTTAGATCCGGCCCATAGTACAGTTCGCCGTAGTGTAAATGGTTCGCCTATTGAGTTCGGCGAAAGCCTTCAATGTCTCATGCTCACGTCTGTCCGTCCGTCCGTCCGTGCCCTGGCACGGTGCCAGGTGGCCGCCGGGGTGAGCCGACGGATGCCGGTCGTGCCTCGCGTCGGACTCTACAGCGCTCGCGCTTTGCTTGCGTAGCGTCGCTGTGCCCAGCGTGTTCAGTCATGCAAGAAGGGAGGCGCGCGCATCGCGTTCCATTCAGGCCGACCCCGTCTCAATGGACTCAGGCATTCGCCGAACACACTTTGGAATTGACAAAGTGTCCTTCAATTTTAACACGAAAGTGTTTTATGCCGGGGTCCACCAAGATTTCAGTGACGTATTTCCGTCACGGAAATGACGTCGAAACAATACACATGACCAAAAGACAAAGAAAAAAATTCCGTCACCTGGAGTCGAACCCACGACCTCTTGGTCCGCACGAAGAGATGCCGGGCACGCTATCCACTGCGCCACGGTCACATTATCCGTAGGCATCACAAACGCGCCTTTTATATCTACCACTGTCCTCTCGCAGTGCTCTTGCTAACGTGAAGTGATGCGTCATATCTTTGAAAACCACGATTAGTTTCCTCAGAGCGTCGTTTCTATGCGTCCGTCCCATTCGGCGTGTTTCGAATAGGAAAAGTGCAGTTTTGTGGGCGCATTAACACACTGCCAGGTGGCGACCTTACCCCCAGCGTCGGTAGAGTGACTACCGTCGGCGTCGCTCATAGCATCCATCCATACTAAAGGTAAGCTCTGCGACGCGCGAGTGCTTAGAGTGGTCGTAACTTCGGGAGTCGCTCGCTGGATTTCAAGCAAGACGGACGTGTCGGCCGCGACGCCTTATGGACTGAGTCCTCGTGCCTCTCGCTCTCCGACGCCCCGTGACTGCTGCCGCGTCCGCTATGCCGTGCGCCTCTCATCGGCGGGGCCTTCGCCGCCTCGTCAACGACGTGCACCGTGCCCCTGGCTGAACGTGGTCCCGTCCCCTGAACTCCGATGACCGGCTCCATCTGTCCTGTCTTCTCCTCTCTTCGTCGCGCCTGTCGACCCCCTATCACTTCTTTCTCTATTTTCTTCTACTGTCCTATATTCCCCCCCCTTATCCCTCCCTAAGGCGCTGAGCCGTGCTCCCGAAAGGGCTGCAGAAAATAGTGCCTTCTTCCTTTCCTCAAACCACGCATTCATTCGTAACTTCGCGTTCACTCGCCTCGCGATGAATCGCAGCCGGCCAACGGGGAAGACATGACGCGCGTTGCGTTTCCCTCTGGTCGGGCAGTGGTGTGCAATCGCTTTAATAAACGTTTCCTCATCATCAACTCTCATGCCGCGAGTAGGTGACCTTAGCCCCAATTAGGCGTGCAATCAGTGGGCTCTTCTGGCTGTCACACCGCTTTCTCTGATTCCGCTCTCACCGTACAGCTACCACAAGCATATATGACCACAAGGGTTTGTTTAATCATTGCTCATAGACGTTAGTCGTCATAAATATTTTGAAGGCGGACTTTTGCGACAATGAAACGTGCATGATTGGACCCATGTCGATGGCCCCTTTTCCCCCAGGAAGAGAGTGAGAGGACACGAAGGGGATTTAAGCGCAGGTTGGAGCCCTGCTAATCAGTCTAGCTGCTTGACAAGCATGGAGTAGAAGTAGATCATCGAGTATCTCTCCTAGAAGTTTTTAGTGTGCGCTTTGTATCGGCTGGCCACCTAAACTTAGCCGTTCGCCTAGTTGAGACACGTCTGCAACGTAGGCATCGGGACTTCAATCTCAGGTTAGCTCAACCTGCCTGAGATCTCAACTAGCTAACTCCCGGAAACATCGGCGTTGCAACTCGGACCCACCGACATTGGAGTCGTGCCAGATATCTTCAGGGACTTCTCGCAACCGATCGTCGTGGACGCAACGCTGCCGGTCATCACGTATGCTTCACCTGTTTATATCATCGAACTTTCCCGCCTTTATTGTTAATCTCATTCCATTGTTAGTTTCGCGTTAATTGATCTTGTGAATTTTGTAAGCTTATTGTTTGGCTCTCTTTGTTTATTGTTAGTTATTTTGAAGTGTTGTATTTAGAGTTCTGGTGCCGCAATAGCTAGAGTAAAGCTGTTGTTTTATCCAAACACTTCTCCGATCTCTTCACTGTTTCTACTTGCGTACGGAAGCGACCGAACCCGCTGTCATTCCCGTCGCCGACTTCGCGCTGGCGACGCCTGAGTGATAGCAAAACCGTAACAGATATAGATGTACCACCAAGCGTCAATGTGGATCCATCCACGTTAAACGGTGCTATAACTGTCAAACACCGATAGACATTGTGTAAGCTCTTTTATATCAATGTATAGTAAACATTCAACTACTTCCTTTAAGGACACGTTTCACTTTCGTGCTATACCGATTCCTATGACAGAGGGATCAACCATGTTTTTTTATTAGTGGCACTAGCACACAGTGGCACCCTTGTTCCTCCTACAAGCATATCCGGGAGTGCTTCTTAAAACAGAAAAGGACGTCCTGGTTCAGGTTAAGTCATTTCGGGTGCATATCCTATCGGAGCGCAACTTTATAAGGTAAGGGCCAATGAAATGAAATGAAAATAAAATTGTTAGTTCATTGGGAGATTGTGAGCAGCTGGGATCGTCGTGGCACCTAGCGGAGCAAATCTCAACTACGCGCTTATTTCTACGTGACCCCTCTGAGATGCACATCAGCAACGTGCGAAACACATGGGTTACCCACAAGACATGCACACGCCGACGTGCACCTTACCCCAAAAGTTTACGGAACGTGGGTTCCACTGCAAATGCGGATTTAGGCTCAGTTACACGGACGACGCTTCTAACCACGAAGGTAGCAGCGTAGGTCGCAAGTACTACAGGCTGGAGCATCTGTGTTCTCAAACAAAGCGGTAAAGAGAGCCACGCGCACCATGTAGCGTAGCGCGTGCCAATATCGGACAGCCGGAATGCACGCGGTTTTCACACTTAACGTTTTTTTAAAGACGATAGTCTTTCTTGGGATACTTCAACGCAAAAATTCTGGTCTGTCTGTCTGTCTGTCTGTCTGTCTGTCTGTCTGTCTGTCTGTCTGTCTGTCTGTCTGTCACCCGATTCAGCTAGTTACTCGACCAAAGTTTAACCTATTTCTGAACGCCCAGCCACCTTGAACTGGTATTTGCGTTCATACTTGTAAACATATTCGATCAAAAAGCAAATACTACGCATACCTGAGGCGCAACATTAATATGTATTATGTCGTGTGTTCTTTTATTAGAAAATACACATTTACGTAATTCTAAAGACCGTAGTGTTTTTTTAGGCTGTGCTGAAAATGCGACTCTGCGCTCGAACTGCGACGCTTTGCACAAAAAAGCCCTGTGCCGACGATAAAGTGCTGCCGCTGGCAGTGGCCCTTGGTTCAGCACAAGCTCACGTTTTTCGATGGCGTCCATATTTCGAGCAGCGCCTCCTCTATTTTATCAATGCTAGCCAGATGCGGCCAATTCAACGTAGAGTAGGCGCTGTCTGAGGCAAGGCAAAACATAGTAGTACGGCCGGCACAAGGCTATCGTCTTTCGACGACATTTGCAGCGAAGTGCGCAGATACGCGGCCAATTTTTTTTTCACTGCCCCCTTCTGTTACGCCTCCTCTGCACAGTGTCTGCAAGGTCTGCAGACACCGTTTGCAGGTCCTGCACAGGGTCTGCAAAGAGAGTTCCACCATAAATTTTCTGACGGAGCGCACCCAATATTTCTGACAGAAATAAACTCGAGAAAAATGAAAGAACTAAAGAAATTCGATTTAAGAAACAATAGAAGATAATCTGTATAACTAATAACAAAATAGGAAAGAAGTGTAAATTTAAGGGCTCGTTTTCTTTGTTAGAACAAAGGAGAGAAAAAAATTTTGGCAGATCCCTAAGTACCATGGGAATCAAGGTTATGCGAAGCATGCGAGTTAAGGTGACTGGGTTGTAATTTTTTTATTGAGCGAAACGATATTAAATGACGGTAAGGATATGTACAAATCTTGTACGCGCAGACATATGTTGAGCAGTCGCATATTTTTCATATAATCAGTTATTTGCAGTTGCGGAAAGATGCCAACAGAAATATGGACATTACCAACACCAGAAGCAGTAAGCTGATATGTAGCGCTTGTGCTTGCGGGAATGGTAGCCCTGGATAGTGCTACGTAAACCAACTACAGTGGATATACGATTGACGTTAACCCGGCATGAGTCCTTCATCATAAAAGCACATACGTTATGTTTGGAGAATTAGATAGCCAGCACTGCAAACGCAATTGACGTTTCACCAGCATTACGCCTGCACAGGGTCTTTTTCCAAAGCAGTTTTTAGACCTGACGTGGCTCTGCAGTAGAATACTTGATTGCCACGCAAAATGTTTGTGTTCGATTCCTGCTAGGACTCTGATTTCTCTTGTTTGCATTCGTCGGGTCAATGGTGCCGTTGTCAGTTGTTAATACTGTCTCATTTAAATTACCAACGTCCGTCCTCGCCGTTCCTGGGTAGATATAAATTGTCAAACACCTGTGGCGCATACCGGCATACTGCGTCCCGTTGTATACGGGTATGAGCCACACGTGTCTGGAGAAATGAGTTTGACGACGTACGCGACGGGATTTTCATGTTATTCAAACGCGACCAGCCAGACATATTCATCAAATCCTGTTACACTCCCATACTAACTTTGGTCGACCTAGAGTTAAGGAGGCGATCACGAGAGCACCCAGACGTTGGCGGCTAGATAGATAGATAGATAGATAGATAGATAGATAGATAGATAGATAGATAGATAGATAGATAGATAGATAGATAGATAGATAGATAGATAGATAGATAGATAGATAGATAGATAGATAGATAGATAGATAGATAGATAGATAGATAGATAGATAGATAGATAGATAGATAGATAGATAGATAGATAGATAGATAGATAGATAGATAGATAGATAGATAGATAGATAGATAGATAGATAGATAGATAGATAGATAGATAGATAGATAGATAGATAGATAGATAGATAGATAGATAGATAGATAGATAGATAGATAGATAGATAGATAGATAGATAGATAGATAGATAGATAGATAGATAGATAGATAGATAGATAGATAGATAGATAGATAGATAGATAGATAGATAGATAGATACAAACGCCAAAGTGCTTTCAGTACGCAAAGAAATGCTTCGCATTTAATAGGAGAGAAAACAGCAACCCTTCCTCCATCGGAGGAAGGGTTTGGGGCAAGCAAAGCACCGCGTGGGCGTGCCTGAACTGCCGCTTTTCATTCATTCATTCATTCATTCATTCATTCATTCATTCATTCATTCATTCATTCACTCATTCATTCATTTGTTCTTTCGAACTGCGCAATGGTCCCTCCTAACGTAAGCGTTCAGTCTTATTATAGGAAGCACATGTCTCCGGAACGCTGTTTTCGCGCTGAATCGATATGGCGTCTTTCATGTTCTTTCTAGCGTTTGTTAGCATGTAGAACGGCCCAACGGAAGGACCATCGCGCGATTATGGAAACGCGGGTTAGGAATTCAAATTTATCGAAGTCGAAATTTTTTTCTGCAATGCGGAATTCCTTATATCGACCGACGCGTCGTTCAGCAGATCGCTTTTAGTCCGTCAACATGGAATATTTCAATCCCGCGCGATTGAGAGCGTACTGCTTCCCCATTGTTTTTTTTATTCTTGCATCATCGGGAGAATGCATTCGTATGCTCGATTTCAGTTCACATTGGGCGAGCACAGGCGCGTGGGCTAATTGACAGCGCTCTCCCTTTGGAACCCAGGTTCAAATTAACACTAGCCGAGGAAAAAAATATTAAGGCGAAAGCCTTTAATGTCTCATGCTCACGTCCGTCCGGCGTCCGTCCGTCCATCCGTCCGTGTCCGTCCATCCGTCCGCCCATCTGTCCGTGCCGTCCGTCCGTCCGAGCCCTGGCACGGTGCCAGTGGCGTAGCCAGGGGGTGGCACACTGGGCACGTGCCCCCCCCCCCCCCCGAAATTTTTTTTCGCCATGGCATACATAGCGAAAAAATGGCCATTTCAAGGAGGTGCCCCCCTCCGAAATCAAGGAGATGCCCCCCCCCCCCCCCCGAAAAAAATATTTCTCGCTACGCCCCTGCGCGGAGCCAGGTGGCCGCCGGGGTGCGCAAACGGACGCCGGTCGCGTCGGACTCTACAGTGATCGCGCTTTGCTTTCGTAGCGTCGCTGTGCTCAGAATTTGGAATCATTCTCTGACCGACGCCGTCTCAATGGACACAGGTGTTCGCGGAACACACTTCGGAATTTACAAAGGGTCCGTCAATTTAAGCGCTGGAACGCGGATGGCGTTTGTACGATGCGCAAAGCGCGAGAAAATATGAACGCATGCCAACGGAGGAAGATTAGTTCGCGTCTCGATGCGATTTGCGGTAAAAAATTAAACAAGAAAACACGCACACATTCGGTTTGTGTGTTATCCCACTGAGAGTGTAAAAGAAAAAAAAGACATGGTATAGTCAGTCGAATGGCCACAGGCTTTCGCCGTACACACTTTGGAATGTACAAAATGTCCTTCAATTTTATTGCGATAGCAATTATATGGACACTCTCGGCTGATTTTCGCCGTCGCCGTCTGTCGACGCCGCCATGTCCCGGATATGTATATGTATGTGTATATATAAAAAGGCATGAAGAAAAATAAATCAGTAGAAAAAAATTCCAAACCACCTGACCGCGGATTCGAACCAGCGATCCCTCGCTCCGCAGCCTGCTGCGCTAGCCAACACACGCCATGCTCGCGCCGGCTATATAACGGCGAGTTATTCAAAGCGCCATTTGCCGCTCACAGTACGCAGATCTCGGAACAGCTTGAGCGTGTTTTCAATCAAGCATACTTTTACAGTTTCTTTCAAATTGAAAACTGCCCTTGAGATGCGCACGAAAAAGTGGCTCCCTTCTGTACCACTATGATGTAGAAGGAAAAAAAAGAACACCGGGCACACTTGGGGTCACACGCCACCGCGTGGCAGGAGACGCAGAGGGGTCATTCCACGTGCCGCAGTTTAAAAGAAAAAAATCACAGCATATCCACGAAGTGAATGATGGTGAGTGGGCGAAGCTCGGAGGGATCATTCGGGTAACCGTGAATCCCCCCCCGTACATTGCCCACTCGATCATGCAAAGACGTGACAACACGTGTCACGTCTTTGCATGATCCTGGGAGTTCGATCGTGAGCTGGGCACGAGCGTCGCCGACTTGTGTTCCGGGCGCTCCCAGCCTAAGCGACAACGCCAGTTCGCGTTCCACGACAGAGGAAGACGATGCCACCTACTCAGACGCCGAAGTCCACACCAGTGCTCGACGTAACGCCTCGCCTCCGCATACATCGCCACAGAACGCTGCTGTGAGTTGTGGAAGCCACGCGTCGTTGGCTATGGGTTGTGCCGCCGTGAGTACCGGAGCCGCCGCATGCTCCGCAGATACCGGCTGCCCTGGTTTCGCGACTCCCAGCGAAAGAGAAAGCGCGCCAAGAGCGAGCCCCGTTTCTTATTATAATAGCGCCATCTATCATCTTTAATCATCAACGTATACGAAAAACCTCCAAAGCCATCGAGTCATATTATTTCCAAGGACATATACACACAACGCCATCTACGTAGCACTTCATAAACTAGAGGTGGCTACATACATACTACTACAACTACTACAGAGGAGGGAACGACCCACACCCTGAGGAGCTTCGCCCCTAAAAGAAGTATCAAACAGCGTCGAAAAGTCATATAATCATATAATAAATCCTTGGCCAATCCTCCTGAGTGGGTATGAGCCATGTCAGAGGCAACAACAACAGCGTCGGCTTCTGCATTGTGGACACTCGCAGCGCGTTGCTCAAATACAAACACGTAACAACTGCGATAGTTGTTAGTTCACGCTTGTCCTATGTATACCTATGCGTCCTTTTCGAGCGTCCTTCTTTGTGCTGCGGCGGCGCGTTGCAAGTATCGAGCTGCTTGTCGTTCTCCGTGTGACAAACTAATTTCTTGCTATCGCATTCACTGCTTCGCCCTAGTGGCGAAACTGTGACTTTTTAAAGTTTTATTTATTATTTCTTTGGAGCGCACCATCTGTGGTTGAGGAAGGCTCTATGCAACATTACATTCATAGGTGAGTCAATAGAAGCTTCGCTTGAATAACGTGGAATTACAAGAAAGAAAATATTTCGCGGCAGCCAGCATCTCAGGACTAACAGATCACCAATGCCATGATTGAAACTTAATTCGGTGGCAGTCGCATTAACAGCGTCCCACTATAAAAGCTTTGAGATGCGTCCAAAATTATTTTTATTCTACTTCGGTGAATTTCTGTAACTTAAAAAAAAATTAGGCAATGTTGCTACGAAAGCTTCAATCGCTCCTGGAGCATCCACCAACGTCCTGAGAGATCCTTATTGCTATCGAAACGCGGAGAATCTGTTGTGGTTCGTTTGTACAGTAGATTCATCTCGAACTGAGGTTATTGTTGTACTGGACTGGAACTATTCGAGCCGTATTCACGTCTGAAAGGTACTGGGGGGCCACAAGCAGAACACCCGCATGCCTTTTATAAAGCAGCAGCGGGGCTCAAGCGTTCGGTCGATGGCGACGCCGCTGAAGACTGCTTTGCAAAGCTTGCACCCGCACGAATAAGCGAAACGCTGAGCGGTCGCTCCATTACCGACGAGGAGGAACAGAGATGGAGGCCCAACAGGTGGAAAAGGTGGCGGAACAACCACATGCCGGAAGTGGTTAGAGAATTTGACTGGCTGAGGCGGTGGGACGCGTTGCCCACCCGCCAGAGACTGTCACACTGGGGCGTAGTTCCCAATGATCACTGCCCCAACTGTGGCAAAAGAGAAACAATCCGCCATACGATGTTTGAATGCGTGGCGGCCAAAGGCGTGTGGCACGCCGTGTGGCGCCAATTCGGAGTCTCTGCTTCTTCGCGCGGTCAGCGCAAGAGGGGTTTAGTTGAACAACTCGTATTTTCTGTCACGATGTTTGTACTGTGGCGCCGGCGCTGTTTAGCCGAAGCACGCCGACAACCACAACGAGCTGCGTACCCAGCGTTACAGAAGATTAGGATGATCATGGTTCGTTACCTGACCGAACAGATAGAAACACACGGTGAAGAAGCCTTCCTCAGAAGGTGGCATACACGATTTTTCTCGGAGTGAGGAAGGGGAATATTGAATTTTCTCTACTGCCGTATTGAAAGCGACTGGCACGGGGGGGGGGAAATGAGTCTCGTATCATATGAGCCGGCCCAAGGCACTTTTTGAGTGGTAATGTTGCTTTTCTTCCCCAATGATATGTAATTCTGTGCAAACTTAGTGAGTTTTTGTGTTCCTTTTTTTCTTGTTTTTTTCAGTGATTAGTGATCTGTGTTATCATCGCAGTTCCATTGTACGTACCTATGTTCTCTTGTTTGTTTGTATGTCCCGCGGAAGTCATTTAGTTACCCAGTGCAGTTATAGTCACCTGAACTGCCGTTACTAGTATGCAATAAACTTCCCTGTGTTTGCTGGTTCGGTTATATTTCATTCGTCATGAATTCCGCTTAAATTTTACAGAGCTTCTAGTGCCTTAACCCTTTGTCGGTCGTCCTATATTTTTGACATGGTAATATAAAAAACGGCTGTCCTTTATTGATATAAACTAGACAGAAATAGTATGAAACAAATTTCATCAAAATCAAGCCAGTAGTTTACTGAAAAAAAGTGGGACATATATGTCCCACTGACTCATGAGAGTGTTTTCAAAAAGTGGGAAAACACTGTCCCACTGCCTCATGAAGGCACCATCTCGCGATTGCATCAACGGGAATTTTGGGATGAAACGGCCGAAGCAAGTGACACAGAGTATCACTTTTAAAGTTGTGAAGAGAGAAATTGTGCGGACCTCATTTGAGCAGGAGAACGCCGCCTGCCGTTGCGTCTCTTGAGCTTTCAAAGCGGTGTGGTATGCCCCTGTAAAGCTTACTTCACCGCATGCATCGACCACTTTTTTTGTCCATTTGGCTGTCCTAGCTCTTGCTGTTAAAATTTTCGAGTACAGATGTTATCCCTGAACATGTGGCTACATTTCAAGAGGTATATAATATCGAGAAAATATTTCCACGCATTAATATCCGCAATTGCGCTGCGCGATTAGCGGGATAATTTTGAAGGGGATTGTTCCGATGCATTTATTGGTCAAGTTATTTCGCAAATTTACAAAAACACGTGATGACTGGAAGCTAAGATCGGCTTTCTCAAAAACCAGAAAAGGAGGATATTATCCGGTATTTTGATTGGTAGGTTCTATGTATCTCAAAAAGAGGAAAATTCAGAAGCGATCATAAAAAATTGACCGAAATTCAACGCTATTGTAACACTACATCCGCCCTTTGAAAGCGTGGTAAAAGAATTTTTTTCGAGATTACGATGACTTAGGTAAGATATGAGTGACTTAATGTTGCGCTAATTGCAACGGGTGATGTGGGAGAAATTTTTTTCCGTAGACGGAAAAGTGGGACGTATGTGTCCCACTGCCGCACAAAGGGTTAAAAAGAACAGTCGAATCAATAGGGTCATGCAGTCTGGAAGATAATTCATCACAGGAGATAAGCGAAATGGTGACACGTAGCACACTTAATAAAGAGGAAGAAAAATAATCCAGCACAACAAAAGCCGGCAGATCCCACGCACTGTGGGAATCGATGTAATGCGAAGCAGCCAGGAAGGAGCAAATCCTGCTTTACAAAATTTGCATGTCATGTTTGACATGTTAGGACCTGTCATTTATGTTCGTCATACAGTCACGTCGCGCAATACCAGTTTTGGTGTATATCAAGCTAGCGAACTGGACGCAAGCGCACCATGAGCGTGGCATGTAAATGGGGTAGTAGATGACACGCATGCCAAGATTTTCATGTTACCACCTGCCACTTATGTTCGTTATACAGTCATGTCACTCAATACCAAATTTGGTGTATATCAAGCTAACGAAACGGCCGCGAGCGCGCCATGAGCGTGGCATGCAAGTCATGTCGCTCATGACATATCATGATTTCCATATTACCACTTGTCATTTATGTTCGTCATACAGTCACGTCACTCAATACCAAGTTTGGTGTATATCAAGCTAACGAAACGGGCGCGAGCGCGCCATGAGCGTGGCATGCAAGTCATGTCGCACATGACAAGTCATGATTTTCATATTACCACTTGTCATTTATGTTCGTCATACATTCACGTCACTCAATCCCAAATTTGGTGTATATCAAGCTAACGAAACGGCCGCGAGCACGCCATGAGCGTGGCATGCAAGTCATGTCGCACATGACAAGTCATGATTTTCATATTACCACTTGTCATTTATGTTCGTCATACAGTCACGTCACTCAATCCCAAATTTGGTGTATATCAAGCTAACGAAACGACCGCGAGCGCGCCATGAGCGTGGCATGCAAGTCATGTCGCACATGACAAGTCATTATTTGCATATTTCCACCTGTCAATTATGTTGGTCGTACAGTCACGTCACTCAATCCCAAATTTGGTGTATATCAAGCTAACGAAACGGCCGCGAGCGCACCATGAGCGTGGCATGTAAATCATACTTTTCATGACAAGTCAGTCATGATTTTCGTGATATGACCAGCCATTTACGTTCGTCATAGAGTCATGTTATGCCATACCAAATTTGGTATAAATCCCATTAACGATACGGCCGGGAGAGCACAAAGTCGTAGGCGGCTAGATAGATAGATAGCCAGATAGCTAGATAGATACGCTCAAAGTCGCCGAAGTTCGCGAAGAAATGCTTGGCATTTAAAATGGAAACGATGGCGTTGCAATCGCGTACCTCACAAAGTGCGCGAGTTTTACTGGTTCAGAAGATGGAGGGCATTGCCTAAGCGTGAGAGGTTAGCACAAAGGGGAGTCGTTCCAAATTACCACTGTCCCAACTGCGGCAGAAGGGAGACGGCACAACATGCTATGTTCGAGCACTCGGTGGCGAAAGGCGTCTGGCACGTGGAGCAACGCCTCTTTGGCTTTCGGACATCCCGCATAAAAACAGAACGGGGGCTGTTCGCACGACTGGTCTTTACAGTGACCTCGTATGTACTGTGGCGGCGACGCTGTTTAGCGGAACCGCGCCTCAAGCCTCATAAAGGCGCCTGCTCCACAATCCAGAGAATACGCCCCATTGTGTGGAAGTGCCTCGATTAGCGGCTGGATGAACACAGCGAAGAGGCTTTCCTTCGACCGACGGCACACACGTTTCTCCAAAGTAAAGAAGGAACAGCTGGAGTTTCCAGTTGTACCGTACTAACAAAGCTCCCACTCTAGTACGCATGCATGCTTGATAATCTCCAAAATGTGAACAATTTGCTCCAGTTTATTGTTTCTTTAATTTGTGTACATTCGGTATACACAAAGATAAATTGGTGTTTTAGTGTTCATCTGTCAAATATCATCATCATCATCATCATCAGCCTGACTACGCTTACTGCAGGGGCAAAGGCCTCTCCCATATGGTCCGCCAATCAACCCGGTTCTGTGCTTTCTGCTGCCATGTTATATACCTGCAAACTTCTTAATCTCATCTGCCCACCTAATTTTCTGTCTCCCCCTCACGCGTTTGCCTAATTCTCTTGGAATCCAGTCACTTACCCTTAATGGCCAGCGGTTATCCTGCCGACGTGCTACGTGCCCGGCCCATGTTCATTTCTTCTTCTCGATTTCAACTACGATATCCTTAACCCCCCGTTTCTTCCCTGACCCACTCTGCTCTCTTCCTGTCTCTTAAGGTTAACCTATCATTTTCCATTCCATCGCTCGCGGCGTCGTCCTCAGTTTAAGTTGAACCCTCTTTGTGAGCCTCCAGGTTTCTGCTCCGTAAGTAAGTACCGGTAAGCTGCAGCTGTTATATACATTCCTCTTGAAGAGTCAGATGTCTATACTGTCCTTTACTTGTTCTCTTTGTTTCGTTTGTTTATGTACAAGCGACATGTACAATAAAACTTCCCTTTCGTTCATTTTTGTTACCCGGTGCACTTGTACTCACCTGAAACTGCTGTTACGATGAGTATGCAATAAACTTCCGCTAGTGTAGAAGTCATTCGACTTCCCATGCTACTCGCAACACTCCCCGCGCGCGCCCCGTGTTTTTTTTTTTTTCGACAGCTCCTGGAGAGTTATGATGCTTTTGTTACCGTGGTTCTTGTTCTATAGTTTGTTAGTAGCGCACACTGCATTATTGCAGTCTCCGTAAAATTCGGTCTTGGGTTTGTATAAGTTATACTGACGCAATTTTAGAAGTATTTAGTGTATAAGTGCCTCAAGCGCTTGCTTGTACTGGTTCAATAAACTTTCCTTTGTGCTTAACGCGAAATGACAGATTACTGCTTTCCCAGAGTACAAGTGCATGTAACACTATAAATCCTTCACCATTGCTGCTAAACACAATAGGCACAGGTGCAGCTGCTCTTACGAATTACAACAGAGTAATCTGTGCCGTTTGCTTTTTTTGGAGCAAGCACCTAGAGATATGGTTCCGAATGATAATTGTTGGGGTTTAATGGCCCCAAAACCACGATATGATTAAGGGGCACGCCGCAGTGGAGGGCTCCGGAAATTTCGAACACCTGAGGCTCTTTAACGTGCACCTAAACATAAGCACTCGGGCCTCAAGCACTTCGGCTTCCATCGAAAACACGGCCCCCACAGCCAGGATTCAATCCTGCGGTGTTCCCTAATGCGCGTGCGTCGCGCCAAGCGAATCGTAATTTCAGCGTTGGCTCGAACTTTATTAAACGCTGTTAACCAATAAAACCTCGCCTATAAAGGAGGTAATGGTTCATATTAAGGGTTGTGTAGGATGCAAATGATCATACAGCACAAGGGACGATCAACTGTAAGAAATATAATTAAAAAACTAGCAGTTGTTCCGTGTACGAATACAACAGGGTTGTGAAAAAAGTGCGCGAGTGTGGTGCAGTTTCAATTTGGAGCGGCAAAAACAATCAGGACGGCGTAGATCGGGCTACCTGCGCGAGCGCGCCGACACTGGAGCAAGAAAAAAGAAGAAAAAGTACTCAAGAAAAAAAGACAGAACCGAAAGCCACTGCGGGAAGAGATAGAAGAAGAAGAAGAGTCGTTCTGGCTGTTCGAGGTGCGTGGCTAGGGTGTGGGCTGCGAGCTCGTCGGGTACGTGTGCCCGAGCTTTCCCAAGGCGTCCACCTAGCTGACGAAGGCCTTCACGGGGGGCCTGGCGACTGTTCTACCACGGTGGCTACTGCCGAGGCCCTGGCAAAGCGTGGTCCTGGTGCTGGGCGGAGAACAGCGCCGAAGATGACGGCGTCCACCGGGAGCGGGAGCGAGCCGTCGGGCTAAGGGCCCGAGTTCACCGACTCCCACCGCTGCGTCTTCTTCACCGGACTGTTGAGGTGCACCATCCTCTGGTGAGACGTATCCATCTTCATGTGAATCAGGACTCTCCTGACTACTCTAGTGCACAGACTCGTAGGGCTCGTCATAGGTTTCCCCTTGTTAAGAACTGAATTTACTTTCGGTCTGACTGAAGCTTGTTATCTCAGCTTTCTTTGATTTTTGTGTTCCCGTGCCGTTTTCGTTCCGTGTGTACAAATATATTTTCGTCTCTGTGAAAATCAAACGCTCACCTCCTTCTCGTTTCCGATACTAGTATTTCATAGCTAATCCGACTAGCTTTATTAACCGAACCTGTCACAAACAGATAAGCGAAGCTCCTTAGAAATGGAACGCACGCGGCGCTCGGCGCGCGCGGCGTTTTATTGTCCAGGCAACGGACCAACCACTGGGCGGACGACAGGGTGAAGCGATGGTTTCGCGCGTTTGATGGAAGAGGGCAGAGTCGAAGAAATAGGGAGAGGGAGGCTAATCTGCCTCCGTTTTGGATGCGTTCGTATTCTCGCGCTTTGCGCATCGTGCAGACGCCATCCGCGTTCCAGCGCTCACAATGCTCATTTATCATCCCGCGTGAGGGGGAGGCGCCACAGCTGGCGCCGTGCCAGGGGAGCTTCAACGGCGACGGCGGGGTGCCGGCCTATGGAGCTTCGCTCCTAAAAAAACTTGGAGGACGCTTGGGCTTCACCTTCAAGAGTAGAACATGATAGCGTGATCGGGCCCCGAGCCAGTTGCGTTCAACCATGCCGCAAAGAACGGAACGTTCGTGAGCGTAACTTTGGCCATATCAAACTATCCTAGAATGTCTACTGGATGTACAGTTGAGAAGTGCCCACTACGCCATCGTTCTTCCTTTTGCTAATTGGCGAAGTACTCACTACTCGTCCGCAAGGTGCCACGTGCACTTGCGCAGCTGCGCACTTCGTAATGGGTGGCCAGCTTCAAGCCAACCTTTGCGTAATTCAGTTGTTTTGACGGTTGGTGCGATTCTAGAATTCGGCCACGCAATAGTACATGCGCTAAGGAGACTTATTCCACTAAATGACATTGATATGGTTATGGCGTTCAACTCTTCAGAGTCCCCCAATATTTTTTTAATACCGCTACCTTAAAACAGCAATTTCGGTTTCGGTATCGAGAGGGTGGCTTCGCAGTGACTTGTCAAGAGAGGTCTGACGTCACGGGAAGACTGCAATTCGCGATATACTAGCAACAGCTGCCTGTTTGCTGTCAGTCGCGCGGGGTCCACGTAAACAACGATGAGTGAATTGTCGTCCAGAGACTCTGACAGTGTTTTCTGGGATTTAGGCTGCATTCAGGGCGCAAATTTCGCAAACCCAGTAAACTGTGTTGACTTGTCGTGATAATGTCCATTGTGGTGGGGCTGGCTCGCAGATCAAAGTAAAAAAAATGCCCCCTACCTCCCCGAAGGGAATCGTGAGGAAATGAGAATGCATTTCGCGCGCGCTTCACTCCATTTATATATGGTGGTTGTGGTTCGAAGAAGGAAAAGGCGCCTAATTTCTGCAGCCCGGTCGGGAGCACGACGCAGCGCCTGTTTTTTTTTATTGTGGGAGCTCCGCCGAGCTCCCGCGATGCGAGCGCCCTCACGCACCAGAGCGCGCTCCTCCTCTCCACTCACTCTCCGCTACTCCGCCCGCACCACCTGCTGCGGTTGCTAGGGGCGAGGATAAGCGCGCGCGCCCGCAGCTGTTGCTATGGGAGAGGGAGTGAGAGCGGAGGGATAACACCTGCCGGCGCGCGGACACCTCCTCAACCTATCCTCCTCCCCGCGGACAACGCCGGACAACGCCAATGCTGGATGCCTGACATGGCCCGACTAAGAAATGCATTCGCATTTAAAATATTTTTTACGCGTTGTCCGGCTCCGGTGTGGGGAGAACGATGTCAGTGCGCACCATGGAAACGAAAGGTGT
Organism: Rhipicephalus appendiculatus; assembly: GCA_030522465.1. Taxonomy (NCBI): domain Eukaryota; kingdom Metazoa; phylum Arthropoda; class Arachnida; order Ixodida; family Ixodidae; genus Rhipicephalus; species Rhipicephalus appendiculatus. Next base: position 17,697 of record JALIZH010003844.1, on the reverse strand, counting down.
CCCTTTTGGGGCGCTTCAAAATCGTGTCAGTACTCCTTTAACATTATTAAAAATGAAGCCCTCAGTAGTTTGGTATCAACTGAATATCTGTACTGTTCCGAGGTGTATTTCGATATTGCGACCAGCTTACTTATCGCTGAATTTACCGCTGCGATCATCCCGGTCTCGTGCTGCAAATGTTACCCGCCATTTCCTGTTCATGCCGCTTTCTTTCTGCTCAAAGGCCGCGGATAAGGGAAGCCTTTGCGCAAGTTCCTTTTCATCGTTTTGTTTTAGTTGTTATTGATATTTCTTTCATCTGTTTAGGAATTGCGCAGCTTTTCCCTCTCTCCTGCTCTCTGGCAGAATCTAAGTAGGGCCCCTTTCTTCTCTGGCACCTTTCTTCTCTGGCTCGTCCTCTTGGTGGAATACGCCGTAACGCACGACTGTTGTCATAATTATTTCTTCTGTTTCAAGGTCCCGTTTCATATACGTCCTGCCACTTGCAAGATATCTCACCGACTGCGCTGTCTCCACTTTTCATTTCCTTCACTCATCCACAGGCAACAATAGTGGCTCTATGGCTGACTGAGAGACTGAGCTAAGAAGTGGAGCATTTCTGCACATTGGCGAACCTTGGCAACTGCACATACTGACCAACAACGTTTGGTGAGCGCCATAAACGTGGGTATGCATTACGCTTCAATGACCGCCATATAAACGCCAGTTTATTGCAGCTTTTTAGGTGTGAATGATGTTATCGTTTTGCCGATGTTTTCTGCTGGATGTTTCTTTTTTTTAACAGTATCGTAAGCACTTATGTGAAACGCATGCTTTTTATGTGACGTGTTGCGTGCGTCTCGTTGCGCAGTGATGTGAAAAAGTCAAGCAGCTAAGCTTAGTCTCGTGAAAGCTGATAATTTTGTTTCATGTAGAGATATGTACGCACAGACCATGGCCACAGTTTGCACTCTACGTTCCGTTAAGGGTTCTTCTCAACCATTCTGGCACTTGATTCGAGGATTTCTATGACATATGAGATTGCAGCGCATGTCGTGGAGACACGTATCCCGGCTGCAAGGACCCGTCATGGTGGTGAATTAGTTATGGTGCTCGATTACTGACGCGAAGGTAGCGGGATCGAATCCCGGCCACGGCGGCCGCATTTTCGTTAGAGGCGAAAATGCTTCAGGTCCGTGTACTTACATGTAGGTGCAGGTTCAAGAACATCAGGTGGTCGAAATTTCCGGAGCCCTTCACTAAGACATCACACAAACATATCTCGGTTTTGGGACATTAACACCAGCTTTTAATATTCCCGGTCGCAAGTAATTTAAAGACTTCAGTGCTTGTACAAAATATCGCGCACCCTGCTCAAGGGTGAAGAGACTCCTTGTCACGATGTTAGTAATGGCCCGGCGCATTTCGCTCGAGTCGGCGGACTGCACTCAGGAAAGGCGACACAGGTGTGACGAAAACACAACCTTCATTTCACACACATATATATATATATATATATATATATATATATATATATATATATATATATATATATATATATACACCAACACACAAAAATAGAATTAGCTAGATATAGCTACAGTTCCCCAAAACACACTAATTAGCACGTCCTATCCAGTTCTACGCGTGTCCTTTACGTACACAACAACCGGTACGAAAATTGTCAGCCGCTTACAGTTGGTCTTCACGCGCTGACCCCGCACCGTTGATAGTCGCGTCCGTCGCTCGTGGCGTCCGTCGCCCTGACGTCGCCGCGGCTGCCGGCCGCTTCACACACGAGACGTCGTACTCATGCGTCGTTGACGTGGCAGCTGGACGGGCGGCCGCAAGCCCGGGCTCGTTTAAGGTCGGCGGCGTAAACGCTGACCGGTCCCGACCTCTCGCAGCACAGCCAGCCAGCTGGACAACCGGACCGCACCGCACCTCGCCGAGGCAAAAGCTCAGGCGGGTCTCCAAGCCGTTCTGCCGTGCGCGTGACCCCCCTGGCACGGTGGGCTCCTGCCGCGCGCACACCGAGCTGCTGCTTCTTCTTTCATCTGCTCTTATTCCGGCCTTCTTTTTCCCACTTCTCTTGTCATCCCTGACACTCCTATTGTCAGACAACGGCCTCAGAGGACAAGCGTGAGCGTGCGTGCGCCTCCATGAGAACGTGACGTCACGATACGAGATTGACGTGGAACTGTTTCTTCAACTTGGAGGTTGCGATGGCCATTTTTTCACGTGCCGTTCTGGGCTTTCAAACAGTATATTCTTCGAGAAAGAGCTGTTCACACACCTGCTCTTGTTCAAGCCTACCGAGATGAGTTTTGAAATTTTGATCGGCGCATCGAATCATGCAGGGTGATATCGGAGGACACCTTGGTGCGTCCGCAGCAGTTAAATACTATACTCGGCGACAGCTTCTCTTGACAGCACTGTGGAAGCTACAGAACCAAAGCGCATGTCTGCTGCCGCGCCAAAAAAAATAGTACTGAAGTTTATTGATAATTTTCTCATTTGCCTTGCTGAAACAAATACTGCTTTATTTATTATGAGACTTAAACAGTTGCGGGAAGTTGCAGGCAAAATACAGTTATCGTTCACCGTGCAAGAATTCTTTCCTTTTCTTTCCGTTTCTTAGACAGCACCACCTTTTCAGCCCACCCGTTTTCCAAGGAAACATGGCGTCCGTGACGTCACTGTGCGGCCGCATACGCGCTGTTTAGTTCTCCAAGAAAAATATACCCGTAATAGGACACTAAAATGTACACTGAACAATCGAAATGTTTCACCCATTCATAATTTTCATGTATGTGTTTCTCTAAACGCGTTAACGATGCGAGCGAGGAAAACCGAAATCAGCCGCAAGTTGCCGAACTACTTGCGGAGCAACACGAATGTGCGGAAGCCCCCGCCTCCGTAGCCTTCGCTCCAATGTCAAGAGAAGTTGTCGCCGAGTATAGCAGCACAGAAGCTGTCATTAGTACTTATCGTTCGGCAGCAGCCTCCCTGTCTCGGTTAGCTTCTTTTGTATTGTTCATGTTCGAAAGAGCCTCTCCGGTTCAATCGCAATCTTTCCTGTCTCGCTTTCTCAATTGCAACTGCTTGTCGCTCGTGGCGCTGTTGGCTGAACATGTACTGATTGAATGTAGCGATATCCACCCAGATATACGTGTGGGCACGAGTCTACATGAAGCCTTGGGTTTTAGGGACAGCAATGGAAAGCTGAACACGTCCGCGATAGAAATAAGTAAGAGACGGTTAGAGTATTGGTGGCAGAAAAGTAGAGATAAAGGACAAAAATGAAGAAGGGGGGAAAATAAGGTCATTCTGCCTTAAGAAGCAGAGAGATGGACCGTGAACTTATATTTTTCTTTGCTGTAATAACATAGATTTAATCAATGTAGATAAGGCATTAGGCCACCATAAAAAGAAAGTTTTTTTTCGAGCCTGGTGGCAGACATGTCACCGCCCCTGTTATAAAGGGGACGCTCATAGCATCCATCCATCCATCCAGCGTGCAGCCTCCCCTCCCATCCATATCGACGGTGTGCAGGTTTCCGGCACTCATAGACGGGAGATAAGCTAGGAAACCGTTACTTCCCGGTGTTGACCTGCGACGCAAGATGTCGAGAATTGTGATTTCCTTCGGGTTTGTGTACGCACAGCGTTCGTTTTTTTTTTTTTTCGGAAGTGTCGTTTTTCAGTTTTTCAGGAAGTGTCGAACAAAATTGCTCTAGGCAGATTTCCTCACACATTTCTTCCTTGTTATCGAACGCGTCAGCCCCTTTTAGCCAATTTTCTTGGAAGCTTGCTAGCCTGTACGCGAACTCTGAGTAGCTTTCGTTCGGCTTCTTAACCGATTTCCTAAACTTAAGCCGGAAAGCTTCAGGCGACAACTTGTACTTTGCTAACAAGGCCCTTTTTTACGTCCTCGTAACATCCCGCTTCTTCGGCACTTAACCTAGCTAGAATTTGTGCCGCTTCTGCCGGCAACAAACTCAGAAGCCTTTGAGGCCAGGACATCAGATCAAAGCCCATTCTTGTGCAAGTGCGCTCAAAGTTTGTCAAAAAGAGCCCCAATTCACTACCAATAACAAAGGGCTGAAGAAAACCTCTCATGTCATAACTGACGGCTCTCGGCTCTGCCTCAGTGGCTAGAGTCCGCTTTAGCTGCTCCAATTGGCATTGTTTTAGTTCCTCCTCTCTTTTTCTCACCTTGCGTTTCCTCTGCACTTCATCAACTGCTTCAGCAATTTCGTCGGCACTCGCACCACAGGCTGAAATTTTGCCCACAATTTCGGGTTTCCGAATAGCTTTGCTAACCTCTAAGCCGAGCTCGTCTGCTACGGACAACAAATCTACCTTTAGCAAGCTATTCAAATCCATGTTCACTACCGTAACTGTGACAAAAGTCCTCTATAGCTTCCTTTCCTATTTCCCTGACTGGAAATTATAACACTCGGCGTACCAGAGTACAAAGACCGAAGCCTCACCGACTGCTGCCGCAGAGCACCCGGGGGTCCGCCGTCGTGCCGCTGCCATTAGCTGTTATGTTTGGCCGCGTTGGGCTCCAAGCCGGGAGAAGAAGACACCGCGAGAAGGAAGAACGTACTTTTTTAATGCGGCATGCTTGCCGAAAGGAGGTGTGCAAAGAAAGCGCCCACGGCGTGATCCGCAGTCCTTTATAAAGGAACGCCGTGATCAAAGGGCGACAGGAAAACATATCAAAGCACATGCGCGATAACAGATTATCGTCCGGAATAAATCAGCCAGACTTGGGCGCCGGCTGATAAGCGGTGAGCGGTGCGCAAACGCAACAGGGGAATGAGGGAGTGAGAAATAGAGAGAAAGAGACACATTTCACGCACGCACGCACGCACGCACGCACGCGCGCGCACACACACACACACACACACACACACACACACACACACACACACACACACGCACACACGCACACGCACGCGCACGCGCACGCACACGCACACGCACACACACACACACACACACACACACACACACACACACACAAGGGAGTGTATCACAGGCGGTCGCTTAATTCTGTTGCCTTGAAGTACTGCAGGACAGCACGTGTATTTTTCTGGGCTGATGTGCTGTGAAGCCATACTCGCAAGATGTTTCTTTCAGTGAGAGGCCAGTGAGAGGCCGACCATAAAGTCTCTTGAAGGCACACTGGAGAGTGCGGCGATGTTGTTCAAATTGGGGACAGCGGTGCAAGAGATGATCGATAGTCTCTTCCCAGTTGCTGTTATCGCACATTGATAAACCTGCCACGCCTGTCCGATAGCTGAATGAGTTAGAAGACGGTACACCGAGCCACAGTCAACAGAGCATTGTAAGCAGGAAAGGAGGCTTGCATCAAGCACCTGGTGTGTGTCTCTCTTCATTCGAAAACAATCGTTCAGTAGGGCTACTTAAGACCATAGTTAGTGGAAATCAACTGCAATGTGTTGAAAACACTAATAAGAAAACAAAAGTGCAAAATAATACTTGGCCCATCCAGCCAAGAATACGTAATAAAAAAAGAACGCAAATGGCTTGCAAAAAATCACTGTTGCTGAAGTGTGTTGTTCACAAAATGTAACTTTTAGGAACTTTCTTACAACATGTCTCTGTTGGAAGATTTCTCACTAAAAAAAATGTTGACAAAGAACTCTGGCATCATCACAGAAGTAAGACTAGACGTTCGGAACATAATGCGTCATCTTAGACGTTAGTTAAAAAAAAAGGTCAGTTTCACTGCAAGGGTGAAGCAATGAATGCGATAGCAAAAAATTGTAATGTTATACGAAGTGAGGCTGGCAGCTAACTCTTTTTGGATCCGATCTCACGCAACTCTAGAAAATGCTTGTTTAAAAGAATTCTCTTCGCGTTGAGAGCGCAGCACGTAGAAGGGTACACCGGCCCTCCGCTGTCGGCCGCCGAGAAGGGGAGATAACGCGCGCGCCCGCGCTCGTAAAATCGAAGGTCGCCCAAGGGACCCCCCCCCCCCCCTCGCGTCTTTTCACGCTCACGAACGACGGGCGGGGCCGGTTATATATGTACATATAAATATACGGCAAATGACGGCGGACGACAACGCCGGCGGCCAACGGCGGCGGCGACGCCGACGGCGAAAACCAGCCGCGAGTGTCCATATAATTGCTATCGCAATAAAAATATTTGCGGATGCAACACCTATGTTTCAAGCTGCGCCCACTAAATAGGTAACTGTTTCAGGCTTCGAAATGCAGCGTACAAAACTTAACACAGGAATTGTGGTCTGACATCCCCAGGGAGCACACTAGTTTACCTGAAATGTGGCATGGCTGGCAGAAAATATGAACGCTGTAATCTACAGCAACATACAACACAGAGCACAACTAAAGCAATAGTCTCTCGACATCTATTTTTATTTATACGAAAACCTGCCGGTCACCCCCTCAAAAAGAAGAAAGTCATAATTTAGTTGGTGTAGCCTTTATTTCTAAACATCTTGGGCGAGTACCACCTGCAATAAATAGGAGAAAAGATAATTTCATTATATGCTATAATACCTAAAATAGGACGGTGTCAAACGTTGAAAACTCGATAACACCGTACGGTGACAGAGAGCGAGCATGCTATGTTTAACCAGGCACAACAGATGCGCATGAGAACCTTTTGGTTCTGCTAAGAGGTGCCGGCTTTACAGAGAAAAGAGGAGGTTAACACTCAAGGGAAAACATATAAATGACAAGTCCGAGAGAGCATTGAGATAGTCAAGGCAGCACTGAGAAATCACAGCACAGAGAAAAAAATCCTGAACTCCTCCCCGCGAAACGCGTCTTTAACTTTGATCATGCCCTCAGAAATGTGCAACTAACATAAAAGCGTGCCCAGGCTGTCGTTACACACATATAGAACTGGGGAAGAAACCATGAACTAGTACGCTGTCGCTGCAAAGATTCTCTTATTCACAAACTTCAGTGACACAATAAAGCGAATGATACACTCCGTATTCCAATCATCAGTGAAGTAGAAGCGATAACAAGAATGGAGCGGTGAGGAAGAGAAGAACGATGTGCTGTACTGGCTTAGAACCACCACCCAGCCCCTTTTATAGACCTCTTTTGCAATAGCGCGAAACAGCAAGGACGAGAAAGACTAAACAGGACTAGCGCTGACTATGAATATGTAACAACAAGCTCAATTTCGCACGCTCCTCTTTTGCAAATCCCCTAACATGATGCATGCAGTAATTTTGAGACTTATTTCTGTTGAGCGTGATAGCAAGAGACAACGTACCGCAAACTTAATGACTCAACGACTCCATAGTGCAGCTTGCGACTCCACAGTCAACTCCATACTGCGACTCCATAGGGCAACCACTGATAACTCATATTTGAAGGTACTAGATAAAAAGTAGAGCACCGATCATCTCAAATACTGGTGTTGTCTCAATACCTAACTTTGCTGACTAGTGATACCATGATCGCAAAACTTCATCGTACGATAACGGACTCAGGAGTCGACTCACTCAGAGTCACATCAATGAGGTACGCATTTGGGCTGGTTGGTTCATGATTACGAGTGAAAAAACAGCGCTAAGTAGACGGGACGAGGGACACGGGACCACGGGTGTAAGGGTGAGTGCAATAGGTATAGTCCTAATTATTGTATAAGTGGTTTATTCCGCATGCGTAATATCAAACTATATATATATATATATATATATATATATATATATATATATATATATATATATATATATATATGTGTGTGTGTGTGTGTGTGTGTGTGTGTGTGTGTGTGTGTGTGTGCTGCACGAATACATATCCTGACCATGTTTGTGCATTTATTGTGATTTCAGGATTCGATGGCACTAGGAATTGCTGCACTTCTTCTCTCCATCGCTACAAGCGCTTTCAGCGAGAAACCACCAGGCCAGTGCATCCGGAGAGATGACTTACCATTCCTGCGAGAGAAGCAGTGCACTTTTACAGTAAACGAAGGATATCTTAATGCTTTGTGCGACATAATGATAAGGAGAGGCAACCAAGAAGACTCTTTCGTTGATGATCTTTTCACCAGAAGCCCGCTGGAGTTGACACTTAAACTCCAATCTGAAAAGCCTGTCAGCAATATGACTCTCGAAGATGAACCCATGTGCCTCTCCTTAACCAACGTTTGGGTAACGAAACTGGAGCTATTCAAGGGTTATATCCACAACTATACCAATGTCGGCACCAATGACATTTTCTTTGGCCCATCCGAAACCACTGTCATGATTGACTACATTCGTCTAGCGACTTTCAACACCACATTTTCCAAACATCCGCAAGTAGCTCCCGTTGTCTGCAAAGAAATACGCCATGACGCGAGCTGCCTGTCCGACGTCTACGGTTTTCGACACACTAGCTACAACGCTACCTCTCGAGTGAATTTTCTTCGATTGTTTCAAAATAGGATCACCGCTTTCAGCTTTACAGATACGCTGAACATCACATTCTCTGCAGGACTACCCCATCGCGTCCCCTATGAACTAAGTATACTTCTATGCTTCGCACCGGTAAAAAGAATGTGGTGTTACAAATGCAGCAGCAAGCGGACTCTCACTTCCCTCGTGGGTTGTATTGGAAAGACGGAGTCCATTTCGTTTATCGAGATCCCCATTCAAGAAGTTGAACCACATGCATTTCAGCTGGCTCCAAACATTACACATATATCCTTAGTAGGCACAAGGCTTTCAGGTATTCCTGAAGCCATATTTGAGCTACGACGCCTCGACGAAATCGATATGAGCGACACCGATGCGCCTGCCGGCGTTGATTTTGATTATTGCCCTGCAAACTGTTTGTGGAACAGCACTGCAACGCGATTGATACTAAGCGGCAGCAAGCTGACCACGCTGCCAAATCGCGCATTTTGCGCATTCCCGATGCTGGAGGAACTCGCATTGGACAGCTGCCACTTACGAGATATTTCTGGGTCACCATTCGAATGCTTGATGCTTCTTAGGAACCTGTCGATGTCTGGAAACAATATTACGTCCCTGTCCGACAACAATGTTAAAGGACTTGGAAGCCTAGTGAACCTGGACGTAAGCAACAATGGCATCTCCAACTTTCAAGGATCATACATTCTTTTGACCTTGGTTTCCTTGCGATTTCTATCGCTCGCTCGCAACTCACTTGGAAAACTAGATCTCTACTCTGGGGGCGAAACAGTGATTGAGGAGCTGAACATTGAGGGGAACCATGTAAAACTCTGGGAGCCACCCCTTTTTTCACGGATGCTGCATCTGAAGCAGCTCAACTTTGCACGCAATGAGTTCACACTACTAGATCCTCAAATGCTACACGACATCCGACACGTTGACAACGTGGACTTTGGCTGGAATCGGTGGGACTGTTTCACCTGCAACCTAAACAAACTCCAGACACTTCTGCGGAAGCACCCGCCGAAGTGCAGTAACTGCTCTTCATGCGCGACACCTCTTGATCTATTCGGACAGAATGTCATTGATGTGCCTTGGAGGGAAGATGAATGCGGTCCCCCCTGATTACTATCGCGTGTACGTCGTTCCCGGTTTACTATCGTTCATGGTCGCTACCCTACTCGTTAATTTCGCCTACCGAAATCGCTGGTACATCATGTATGGTCTTCTTTACCTAAAGGTCACCATTAAAGGACACAGAAGGCAAAGGAATGTCGGCAGCTTTTTATGGGACGGTTTTCTATCGTACCACGCCTCGGACGCTGACTGGGTTCACGACGTAGTCTTGCAGAGGCTCGAGTCACCACTTATGGGGTTCCGAATGTGTGTCGCCGAGCGGGACTTCATTCCGGGAATGCAAATCACCGAGAACATTTGCCGAGCTATCGCGCAGAGTCGTAAGTCTCTGTTCGTGATAAGCCGCGAGTTCTGCCGTAGCCGTTGGTGCATGTTCGAGCTTAGCCTGGCGCAGCATCACCTTTTTCGAAAGCGACCGGCAACATGGCCTGGTGTTCATCAAGAAGAAAGACGTGGACGAGTCTGACATGAGCACTATGCTCCAGTACCTCACAAAGACACGAACGTACGTCCAGATCCCACCGGATGGATCAAGCGAGGCGCTCAATAACCTCTTCTGGCTCCAGTTGCAAGCGGCGCTGGAGAAGTAACAAGAATCGACAAGTAGACAGACTTGAACAGCATTTCTCACGGGATTGCAACCTCGATGCGAATGGCGCCAATAAAGTATTCCTGCGGGAGAGCGTTCGTTGGCTCGACAACAACGAAATCAAGTTCGTGCTCAGGCTGTTCAAACCCGGCGACAGGTCATTTTGAAACACTTCTTCCGTGGTCAGCGTCGCCTGTCATGAAACCGCAATAATACCATTTTGGTCGTGTGGCTTCTACGAAAACTACTTCAGAAAAAACTGCTGTGTTGCGAATGCACCATAGAAAGACTGAACGCAGAGAAAGCCGACTCCTACCAAAAGCCATCTAAATGTCAAACCATACGAGTTCAAGTGAAGCAGCAGGCACAGGTCTCGCTCCTTGGAGCGAGTGTGTTGTGCCATCGACCTCACCGTCATCATCCAGGAATCGACAATGTTGTGTTCCCGCTTTGTTTAAATTGCTTAGTGCCTAAATGACGAAGGAGCGCACGCTGCTGCGCTCTTTAGTCACGTGATGTTTTACCTTTAAACGCTGTCTTCAGACTATTTTACGTGCATGCACACTATGGCACTAGCCAGGTCAGGGACTACGTGTCTGAAGAAAACATTTATACGTGAGGATACAACTTTTGTTACAGCAAGCGCGCTTTGACATAACACGCAATTTCATTATGATAACCTGAGTGTATTCCCATGGGCATGTTTTATCATTCATCTTGTAAAAATTACAATAAACCCTTTGCTTCGCTGATACAACCCCTCGTGTCCGCCTCCTCCTATGAATATCGATTACTTCGGCGCCGACGCTTGTGAGTTGCCAGCGCGGCTTACACTCTTTTTGAAAAAGGGCGTAATTGGGGCGACTTTGTGGAACGCAACTATAATAGCCTTCCAGCACATTGCGCTTCCTTTTTGTAGAATTGTGTGTTCCTTTTAATTTGCGATCAATAACGCTGGGTACGCTTACTGCGCGCGCACCGTTCGTGACCAGCAAGGATACCATGCGAGGGCGATAACGCAAAAAAGTGCTAACACAGTATGGACGTCTATTAGTTTTGTCTTTCAGATACACCACCGAAACACCGCTTTTTTTTTCGTTCTTTCTTTCTTTCTTTCTTTCTTTCTTTCTTTCTTTCTTTCTTTCTTTCTTTCTTTCTTTCTTTCTTTCTTTCTTTCTTTCTTTCTTTCTTTCTTTCTTTCTTTCTTTCTTTCTTTTTTTATTTATTTATACAAATACATCACGGGTTCCAATGTCTGGAACATTGTGTGAGGGGGTGTGTGACAATAAAAAACAACCACTAGAAAATGGTGCAAGACATAGCAAACTCCATATCACAATACAGGAAATGCAATTAAAGACTTCGAAAAACAAGGAAAAACACAGCAGAACAGGCGATGCAATGATTATATATATATATATATATATATATATATATATATATATATATATATATATATATATATATATATATATATACATAATGCCACGACGACTCCTATCTTTCAATTTTCGTGTTACCGTCCCATTGCAATGCAACTGTTGCCTTGCGCTAAGTGCGCCCCAATGACAGGGAACTATATAGAAAATGTTTGAACCTTGCGATCAGATTACGTGCTCAACGCGCACATCGGAGTTAGTTCTGGAACTTACGCGGCCGCTAGCGATAACGCTGGAATCTCCGGTGATACATTTATAAAAGCCGACGCGCTTCACCGCTTGTCAGATTATCGACGGCCGACGCTCTGTTCGCCGCTATCAGTGTATCAGTGCACAGCGTGCATTGCTAGCTGTAGTTTGATTTTCGGTTTCCCGGCCACAAATTCGGCCAAATAAAGAGTTTCAACTTGGACACGCCGACTGCTGCGTTGGTCGACGTCACGACGACGTGACAATATATATATGGGTCATTCCATATCAAGTGTACCAGGTCAATTTGCGACCATCTCCGATCCCGCTGAAAAAAATTGTCCAGGTATATGTGAGTGTGATAAGTAGTTATTGAGGCGTTAATTTTCACGAAAAAATTTTGTGTCGCCTAGAGGGCGCTTCGAACTTTGGGCACCCAAGTGAAACTGTGTCGCGCTAAATAATTTGCATAAAATTACTGTTCTGAGCAATTACTACGAAACAATTTTTTTCCATAATCTTAAGGCGCTGATATTTTATGACAATGATAGTTTATTCATTTTAGTCTTAACTTTCTTTATTTTTGGTTTTGGCGAAAAATTGAAATATGCTGTGTGTTTAGCGTATTTTATAAAAAGCACAGATTTTTCGCGTGTAATATATTCACATTATGTGTTTCATGGGTTCCTATAATAAATGATAAAAATACTTCGGGAGCGTATGAAGCAACAACATTGCCACAATATTGTGACAAAGTTGGAAAAAATGGCATTTTGACTCATATTGAGGCTTCATTTTCTCAACGTAGCGGTCCAAGTAAAAATATGGCTTATATATTGTTGCATAGTATAATTTGTTGGCAAGACATACAGAAAGTTCCAAAAGAGTAGTTTTTGTTTTAAGGGAGAAAAAAATTTTGCAGCTGAACAACTACAAGGTAGCAGAAATTTTGCCTTTGCCTCGCCTTCACTGCATAGCAGGTCAGCGCAAGATTCTCGCGGGGGCTTTTCGGCTGCGAATAATGCAAGTCATACAACAGCTTGTCACTTGTATTGGTAATACTGCTGTACAGAACGTCAAAAAGGGCAATAGTGCTAATTTTATGGAACGGTATCTTCCCCCCTTGGACCATATAGGGTAGGTTATACTCAACCACTTCATAGTCCCAAGGGGCAGAATTATAATGCAGTCGATGGCCTGCAATACAGTGTTGGGGCATTGTGTTTGGCTTCTGATAATTAATGCACCTGGTCTTGATAATAATTAATGACATAATTAAAGTATAGTTTACTTAAGATGTTTTTATGATGTATCAGGTATAGGCCGCGTGATCGCTTATCAGTGGTTTGCATGATGAAATGATGTATGCTAGGTGTACGCGTTAGAGATGATTCGACATCGTGCCCATAAATGACACTTAATGCGTCATTTCCAGTTGCGATTTAAAATTTTCATCCACCTTTTTCTTAAAGGTCCTAGGGTGCAGAATATGTTAAAAGCCCCTCACCATTAACGTACGGGCTTTTAATTAAAACATTTTCAGCACCTTCAGACAATTAAGAAATAGGGTGATGAAAATGTTCAGATCCCCCCGGAAATGGTGACTGAAGTGTCGTTTATGGGCACGATGTCGAATCATCTCTAACTCGTACACCTAGCATACATCATTTCATGCAAACCACTGATAAGCGATCACGCATCGGCCTATACCTGATACATAAAAAAACATCTTAAGTAAACTATACCTTAATGATGTCGTTGTTTATTATTAAGACTAGGTGCATTAATTATCAGAAGCCAAACACAACGCTCCAATACTGTATTGCAGGCCATCGACTACATTATAATTCTGCCCCTTGGGACTATGAAGCGGTTGAGCATAACCTGCACTATGATGGTCTAAGGCGGAAGATACCTTTCCATAAAATCAGCACTATTGCCCTTTTTGGCATTCTGTACAGCAGTATTACCAAAAAAAAGTGACAAGCTGTTGTATGACTTGCATTATTCGCAGCCGAAAAGCCCCCCGCTAGAATCTTGCGCTGACCTGCTATGCAGTGAAGGCGAGGCAAAGGCAAAATTTCTGCTAGCTTGTAGTTGTTCAGCTGGAAATTTTTTTTCTCCCTTAAAAGAAAAACTACTCTTTTTGAAACTTTCTGTATGTCTTGCCAACAAATTATACTATGCAACAATATATAAGCCATATTTTTACTTGGACCGCTACGTTGAGAAAATGAAGCCTCAATATGAGTCAAAATGCCATTTTTTCCAACTTTGTCACAATATTGTGGCATATGAATCAGTTCCAACTCGCCCAAATATCTACTTTACTGCAATATTGTGGCAACGTTGTTGCTTCATACGCTCCCGAAGTATTTTTATCATTTATTATAGGAACCCATGAAACACATAATGTGAATATATTACACGCGAAAAAATCTGTGCTTTTTATAAAATACGCTAAACATGCAGCATATTGCAATTTTTCGCCAAAACGAAAAATAAACAAAGTTGAGACTAAAATAAATAAACTATCATTGTCATAAAATATCAGCGCCTTAAGATTATGGAAAAAATTGTTTCGTAGTAATTCCTCAGAACAGTAATTTTATACAAATTATTTAGCGCGACACAGTTTCACTTGGAAGTTGGGTGCCCAAAGTTCGAAGCGCCCTCTAGGCGACACAAAATTTTTTTGGGAAAGATAAGGCCTCAATAACTACTTATCACACTCACGTACACCTGGACAAATTTTTTCAGTAGAATCGGAGATGGTCGAAAATTGACCTGGTACACTTGACATGGAATGACCCATATATATATATATATATATATAAAAGAAAAAAACGGGTACACGTACAAGAAAGCAATACTTTTATGCCTTACGTTTCGGCCGTGGCACGGCCTTCGTCAGAGAAGGCCGTGCCACGGCTATATATATATATATATATATGTGTGTGTGTGTATGTATATATATATATATATATATATATATATATATATATATATATATATATATATATATATATATATATAAGAAACATAATGCAGAAATATATTTTATACAACAAATATACAAAATATTCAACTTTGACAACTAGTAGCAGTACATCAGTAAGATAGAATGAAGACCTTGGGTAAATGACTCGTATGCGGGCAATTTATGAGGAAATAAATAAAGTCCGTTCATGTCTAAAAATTATTGGGTCACGTATATTGACGATGGTGTCAGGGAGGCCCTTCCACATTTTCTTACCCCCGGGGAAGGGCAGAGTTGTTAAATGCGTGCGTTCGGCCTGACAGACGTTGAAAGCACGACCTATTATTCCCAATGCCCACGAACTATAGGTGGCGCGCTGTACGATTCAAGATGGCGCCCGAAGGAGGGTCAGCCTATTTGTTAGCATAGAAACAGATAGGACGTGCGGACGTACGGCCCGTGCCACTTTCACAGAATGGAGTCATGAGCTGCACTGAAATGGATATGAGACCGAAATACTTTCCCAAACCATGGAAGCTCGCCACCTAATTATTGTTATATTTCAGCTCCGTTATACCGTGCATAAGCGATGATTTGCGGAATCCTGAGCGTGCTGCAGAAAACTTCATGAACTACAATTGATGTATGAACTGAACGGCACTCCGAGGTAGTATGTACTGAGCCTGCCTGACGGATTTGCCGCAGTAGTAGGCCGCTAGCGAGCAGCGCCATCGCCGCTGCACGGGACCGAACGTAACGTGGCGATAGCTTTAAAACATACGCCGTCGTCATTACTTGCGCAGGCAGGAATGCGGAGTTGCTTCTTCAACGGAACACAAGCACATCCTATTCAGTAGCGCTTGTGTCACAGCCATGCTCAGACTAGCCGTGCGCAATTCGAATTCACTGCACGCGGTTGTTGCATGTTCGATCAGCATGATCGAAACATGAATATCGAAAAGAATACGCACGTATGCTTTTCGCAACGACAAATACTTCGACGTTGCCAAAACTCGTCGAACTATGCCACTCGGTAGGTACCCGTGAAGTACAGGAAAGTTAGCCGAGATGCGTGAATTGTGGCCGTGACTGCACGTTTCATCGCTCTAACCATTTCGCTTCGCTTGTCGAGCTCGATCGTGTTGGCGGCATGCGGCGCTCCATAATATCCACAATTGCTGCGCTACATGCAATGTTCAAGAAAAACTATGCTTTTATTTTGATCTCGCTCAAGGATATTATACATCAGATACAATCAAAGGGACTTACGAGCGTGAAGAAACCAACACACGAGGGGTGAGCTGCAACTCGCGAGTTAGCAGCTGATCGTTCATCGTCGCTGTCTCGGTGCTTTCACAGCCTTGTAAGTACGTCCAGTGAAAAATGCTCGTCGTCAAGACGGCTTCTTTTTCAACATCACTGCTGAAAGCAATCTGAAGAATTTATTTCGCCGAACGACATCGACCACTCCGCTACTCTGCGTCACCCACCACGTTTATCTGGGCGCGGAGAACATTTTGCTCGCAAACCCGTCAACAAGCAAATTGCTTGCAGTGTGCTGCCACCTATCAACAAACATACAAACACAAGCGGCGCAGCGGGGCGCAGCCAGCGCAGCGCTGGCAAATTTGAGATTGCTCAGTAATAAAAGAGCAAATCGCGAGTCCGCGCGGCTTTCCGCGTGCAATGTTATGCAATTCAGGCGGTACAAAAGCACTGA
Organism: Rhipicephalus appendiculatus; assembly: GCA_030522465.1. Lineage (NCBI taxonomy): Eukaryota > Metazoa > Arthropoda > Arachnida > Ixodida > Ixodidae > Rhipicephalus > Rhipicephalus appendiculatus. The sequence goes on along the minus strand of JALIZH010003844.1, from coordinate 1,242 downwards.
GGAATGCTATATGCAAGTGAAACAAGAGTTTCAACTGATTAGGTCAGACGATAACATTTAACTAACCTACGTGGCTACAGAAAACCTCGCGCAGCTGATATGAGTGGCTATCATTGAAAGCGCGAGTGGCCACGTATTCTCACGAATACTTCGCGTCTCGCAAGAACGGATCAGCTGATTTATCGTGCCACGGAGGGCCCGGATTGTTCACTGATGCAGGAAACATGCAAAACTGCAGTGTTCGTTTCTTGCTAACGCGTTAACACTGAGGCTAGCACAGCCGAACAAGGGAGCGACTGCGTAGCGCTGCCATACTGACCCTCCATGAGAGGACGATTCTGAATTCCGCTTGGCGGCGCGACAGTCTACGGGCATTGCGAATTGAAATGGTTCGAAGAGCGATGTGGTTTTACAATAGGCAGCGTGCTTTAACGGTTAATGTATATTGTTTTGTGTAGTAAGCATATTAGAGCAATATCTCTACCTGTCTGAAGGTGTAGAAGTAAAAGTGAATGCTTTCCCTATCGATAAAGAAAACAGCGTTTCCAGTGTCTCCCAGTGCGTTTTAGCGCCCTGGGTCACACTGGAAACGCTGTGTACAGTTTGTCCCAGTGTACTTCAGCACGCTGGGAGCCACTGGGACACACTGTACAGTGTGGCCCAGCGTCTTGCAGCGCGCTGGGGAGGCACTTGTCACGCTGTACAGTGTCTGCCAGCACATTGGGAACACTGGCGGCACATTGGAAGAAACTGGACGCGCTCGGTGGACCTTCTATTGGATCGCGAGATGCCAAGCGGAAAATTTACCGAATATTTTAAAAACGTTAGGCTATTCTATGTGCTACACATATATAGCTTTAGTTTTTGTTAGGCGACGGATGTGCGTGTATATGCTAAAGCAATCATCTGTCGAGCGCGCGCGCGTGCGCTTTCCCGAAAGTGTGATCGAGTGTCGTCAATGTAGTTTATAAGCCGCATCGAAAGAACTGATCATTTACAACACAGTCGGACAGTAGTATTAGTCTGATGATCAAAATCAACCTACTCAAGCAGTCAGTCGTCGCGGCTCGTACCGTAGAAAGACACACGTCACCGGCAGCTGTTAGGCGCTGCAACGACCAATCTCGGCGTTTTTCACCGCTCAGACCTTCAGGCCCAAAAGGCCTTGGTCAAGAGTGCCAGACTGGCGGCTTCGACCAATGGGGGTCCCGGACTAGGGACTCTAACCAGTATGTAGGACTC
>JALIZH010003838.1:0-18577 GCA_030522465.1 Rhipicephalus appendiculatus | reverse complement strand
GCTTCCAGTCATCACGTGTTTTTGTAAATTTGCGAAATAACTTGACCAATAAATGCATCGGAACAATCCCCTTCAAAATTATCCCGCTAATCGCGCAGCGCAATTGCGGATATTAATGCGTGGAAATATTTTTCTCGATATTATATACCTCTTGAAATGTAGCCACATGTTCAGGGATAACATCTGTACTCGAAAATTTCAACAGCAAAATCTAGGACAGCCAAATAGACAAAAAAAAGTGGTCAATGCATGCGGTGAAGTAAGCTTTACAGGGACATACCACAGCGCTTTGAAGGCTCAAGAGACGCAACTGCAGGCGGCGTTCTCCTGCTCAAATGAGGTCCGCACAACTTCTCTCTTCACAACTTTAGAAGTGATACTCTGTGCCACTTGCTTCGGCCGTTTCATCCCAAAATTCCCGTTGATGCAATCGCGAGATGGTGCCTTCATGAGGCAGTGGGACAGTGTTTTCCCACTTTTTGAAAACACTCTCATGAGTCAGTGGGACATATATGTCCCACTTTTTTTTCTGTAAACTACTGACTCGATTTTGATGAAATTTGTTTCATACTATTTCTTTCTAGTTTATATCAATAAAGCACAGCCGGTTTTTGTATTACCATGTCAAAAATATAGGACGACCGACAAAGGGTTAAGCGAGATGATATAGTGGAACGATCCTTCTGTTAAAACGTGCATGTCGCACAAAATATCAGATTAAGGCCATGTTGGTGAGCTTTTATGTATCCGCATGCTTTCTCGCTGAGTATATAAATGGGCTCGAAGAGCACTATGTGTTCGGACCGCCTCTTGTGGTGTCACCTCAACAATGTACAACTATAGTTGGGTGTCCGCTGCATCTCGGCTGATGCTGGCTGCCAATAAAACTGGCTTACATACTGCGTCCTCAAAACTGCTGCGGATGCCTAACTGATCAGTTGTCCTTGTCACCTTCAGGCTATTTTTCTATGCCTTCTGCTGGAGGAAGCCCTCTGTCAATGAGCATCAATTTTATTATCCCTGTTTTAAGTGATCTGATTTCATGTTGTTGCTGGGAACATGTCAATTTCTTCGTGTGATCTGACTCACTACCGTTCTCGGCATTTTTCATTTTCCCTTGGTATGTACAACCATGCCCTATTTTGTCACCAGTTTTCTGTCTCGGGTATTACGTAGTCGTCTCATGTCCACTCATGCCGCTTAATACCATGTAGAATACTACCTACAGACCATGTCTTACCCATTTTGGCTTTGTTCTATCTCCCAGTCATAGCCTACCAATACCGGCTGCATGGTTTTCTAAAATTTTCTGGAGTTTTTGAAGTATATCTGGTTAACCTCCCTGCCTTCTCCCTTTCTGTTTGCTTCCTTCCTTCTGGAGTTTTTTTTTGTTTTTGTTATCGTTGTTTGAGAAATATATGAAAACTGGTAGTCCGACATACTATTATAAGTCTTATTTTGGTTAGGGCGGCAGTCCCTCTTTCACGAATTGATAATGATTTCCGTAACTACTCAAGCCCAACATTATGCATTCGTGGTCTTACTTCCCATAAGCCAGATCTCCGTATAGCAGTTTATCGAGATATACATACAATAGCACGGAATTTAATAGCACGGGTTGGTACCAGGTGGCATGCTATGTCTTTGCCTCGTTATTAATCATTACTTTAGCATCCATCATATCAATTTCAGACCTACTTTGATACTTTCTAGCTTAAACACACTAGTCTTTTTTTTTCACCTGATTGCCTTCACTGCGAAAGAGCACCATGTACTCTGCACGAATTACGTTGAGGAAACGCTCTCTGTTAACTTTACTACCGTCAGTTCCCAGTTAAGTCGTTTAAATACATATTTGAAGCATGCAGTGAACAAGGTTATACATAACGAGTCTACTTGTCAGATACCTTTGGTTTCTTGTGCGGCAGCATTGTAGTTCTGAAGGGTTTGGACACTATGTTATCTAGAGTGTTAGTACAGGTTTCAAATACAAGCGCCTACGCAATGCCTCGAAAAGTGATGTTATTTCTGCGCAGTCAAACGCCTCCGATAGCATTTAAATGATCTATAGAAATATGTTGCTTGGATATCTTGATTATGTTTTAGAAGCATGCTGCATTTCATGAATAAATGTTGTTTACAAGAAGATTTATTGTGTACTTCATTTTGCAGGTGACCCTCTTGAAAGCCTTGAAATTAGATGGAACCTTCTCATTGCACGGAGTGGCCGTTTCGTAGTGCCTACTTATGATGCGCTTGCACTTTCATATTTCAATAATTTTAAATGCTTGGTCAACAAGAAAAAAACGTAGACTTCACGTTCAGATTTCAGTTAATTTGCAGCAGTTCTTATGCACAAACACAAGACGTTGCAGGGTTTCAGAAAGTATTGCTAACTACCATTACAACGTGATCATGACAGGATCAAAATCGAACGCTCGCCGCCCACCGTGGTGTGATATCGACATCATTGTTTGTGTCCAACATCTAGCGTACACAGCAAGTACGGCATACACTAGTTCTGCGTTGTGGAGAATTATGGAAGAGAGAGAGCAATAAACGTTTATTTCGAAAGAGTGTTCCGAGCGATGCCTGGTAACACCCTAAGGCGGGAGGGTTCCCTAGTCCAGGAACCCTGTGCCTTCGACTGCCCTCTTGGCCCTGGAGACGAGTTGTCACTGGTCTTCCAGGTCCTCGAGGACGAGCTTGGCCTCCCACGTTTCGATTAGATGGTTTTCGTTCGTTTTTGATGGATGGAAATGTTGTAAAATTATGCTAGCAAAACACGTGAAAATAACACAATATTTTGTTTTAAACTAAGGCAAACAACACTAGCGGGTACATGCAGTAATTGATACGTGTTATAAGCGCTCCATTTCCTAATCACAGAGATCGTCTATTTGAAGAGACTGCGGCTTAAATAACTGTACATAGAGGTGCCTCCTTCAAATATCGCTGATTTCGGTTACGGAAAATTGTACATGAATTACATAATGAAGCTTTATGACCATCATACAAGAACAAAACACTAGGTAACGTACAAAGTGTAAACCGTGGTGAGTGCTGAAATTCTCTCAGATAGAATTTTTGGGAGTTTTGTAATTTTCCCAAATCACATTTCAAAGCAAGCCGACATGTCAATCCCATTGGCATGCGGTCACCGGCGCACCTTTTTCCGTAGTTGCATTCATTTGGTACGAGTGTGGTGTCTAATTAGACACTCTTGTCTTTTTAACGTTGATGATGTTCCGTCAGATATTTAGGCAAACACACAAAATGTGAGCTTCACTAAAAATATCATCTTATGCTACCAACCTGCTTATCTTTTTCAGATCGCAGAAATCCCACGCGTAAGTATAGGAGCTGATTTGACATCAATATGAAGTATACCAGCGTTCGCGACTAATTCTGTAAATAGCATTCAGAGGTATGCTTAAGACGCCTTCCTCAATTGACATCTTTGCAGAAAGGACTTGTGTTTGAAAATGACACGAGTTCCTGGGGGGAAGCTATCCCAGCAAAGACGAAAGAAAATTCGCGTTTATCCACTAATTAACCGAGATTGTTAATATTTCAAAAATTGAAATCACTCAAGTGCCCTTTATGCAGGAACATGCACTGTTGAGAAGCAATTCTGGATGTTTTAACCCATTAGGGCCCACTGTACTTTAAAAAGTACACTTCCTTTTTCGGGCATAGAAAATAGAAAACAGAATATTCTGATCATGATCATTACAATTTCTGATGCCAAAGGTTGCAGCAAGAAAATCCTAATTTGGAATATTGACTCGGTTATGATTTTTCTGTTTTATGAGTCGTCAAACTTTAGGAAAATGAGAGCCTGATAAACGCAACGGGGCAGTACTACTTTTTCTAAATTAATTTGAAGTTTTACATTTTATATGTTGAAAAAACGGACTGCTTCTGCTTCAGGAAGAGCAATTCAATCCCTGCAAAGCGCGAAAAGCCCATAGAATGCATAGTTTTACTGTGAGGAGTAATCAAATGTTGCTGTACTTTATTTAGTACACAGGGACTTCGTGGGGGCATACTGTAACTCTTGTTGTGCGTTGCATCATAGATTCAACAGGCTTTCTTTTGTTATGAATGCAGTTTTTCCGGTTATCTCAGACTCATGAGGCTGCGAAAGATGCCTCTTTGAATATACGACAGCCTCTTGATGTTTTAATTGGCGATTCTGACCCTAACATGGGAACTTAGGAGGAGGTGGGGAATGACGACGGTACGAATGGATGCTGTCTGCTAACGATAAAAAAACATGGAACGAAAGGAAAGTGGGTAAGATAACTTGTGTTTTGACTCAGGAAATCAGCTTTGTTTCGAAAATGGCAAAGACAACAGCGTAATTGCTATGCTGACGAAAGACTACACAGTTGAGTCACTATGCTCTGTATCGTGGTGGCCATTCACTGAAAAGAAAAAAAAAACGTAGTGCCACTGTCCTCCTTCTTCATCCGCAATAACAATGCCATGAAAGGGTTTGAGCTCTACGATCAAGCTGCGAATGACTACATAATTTTCATCCCTGAGAAAAAGTGGTAACAGCCCCTATTTACCCAGATGACCGAAATAGCCACAGACTACGCATAAAGGGTCTGCTACCACATTGTAGGTTTTAGCACACCCCCTATGCGTTGACTATTGTCCTTTAGTCGCATAACAGCAAAACACTGACTGCGCCTTGTTGTACCCAAGAGAAGTATCAAAGCTCTCCAGATTCCACTGTGCTTGCTATTATCCTCTATCCATACGGACATTTTCACAAGAAGCCGGCAAAACAGTTGAATTCTGCCGAAATACATCAAAATGGTGGGGCGAAAAGCGTGACGTTACGGTTTCCCCAAAGCACTGGTCCTTGAATAAGTTGCATGGGCCAAGATAACTTTGTTATTCGTTTCGCAAGGGCCCAGCGTACTCGCCATTCTCGCATCAAGTCACCTTGCCCGTTGCTATCTCGAAGGCCCAGTGTACTTTTTATAGTACAGTATCATAACTCCTGAAGAAATACGCGTAACTCTATGAAAATTTGCACGTGTGGTAATCTGTTGTGGTTAATTAAATAAGCAAAATTTCAATGAAATTGGACGAGTAGTTTTTTCGTGGTCCTTAATGGGTTAAAGACGATAGTCTTTCTTGGGATACTTCAACGCAAAAATTTTGGTCTTTCTGTCTGTGATTGTCTTTCACCCTATTGAGCCACCCGGACAAAGTTAAACTGCTTATTGAACGCCCAGTAATCTTTAACTGGTTATGGCGTTCATACTTGTGAACATTCTTAATCAAAAAACAAATATTACTCATATCTGAGGCACATTATTAGTGCCTCAGGAGGTGTGTTTCTTCATCAGAAAATACATAGATACTTCATTCTAAAGACCCTAGTGTTTCTTGGGTTCCGCTGAAAATGCGACGCTATGCACGAAATGTGACGCTATGCACGAAAAATACCTGTGCCGACGATATGGTGCTGCCACTGGCAGTGGCCCTGGATTCTACACAAGCTCATGTTTCCCGACACTACTGCCAGATGGCGTCCATATCTCAGCGCCTCCTCTATTTTATCAATGCCAGCCAGACGCAGCCGATTCAACATACAGGAGGCGCTGTCTGAGACAAGGCAAAACAGTAGTACGGCCGGCAGAAGACTATCGTCTTTCGACGACATTTGCAGCGAAGCACGCCGAAACGCGACCGATTTTTTCACACAAAATTCTTCGAACCATGTTCAATGCATTATTCTTAGTTCGCGTATAGAGTCGCTTTATAACCATTGTAATGCACTATTCGCAAACCCATAAAACGCTCCGTGTGCTCGCAACACTGGTCCAAAAAACAAAGATGGCTACGCTTAACAGGGTCAACGCGGCACTTTCGCTTAGCGGTGTGCTAAAGTTTCTTGATTGTGGCGTCGGATCACGTTGCTTCGTCGAAAGCGAAAGGGTGCCGGCCGCCAACCGCCTCATTCTCATCGGCATAAATGATTTCACAGTGAAATAGCGGAAATAGTTGAGCTGTGCGTGCAAACATCGAGCCTCTCCGGCGAACCGCGCAAGATTTACTTCAAGTTGAAGAAACTGTCCAGCATCTGAGGCTGAAGAAAGCAACTTCTCTTGTGTAGCGGGCCTCTCCGAAAGGTGCAAGCATTGTGCGCTGCGTTGCTGCAGCGAACAAGTAGCAGGCCTTCCCAGGCAAGGCCTTCACAGGTTTAAGGCGAGAGCCTTTAATGTCTCATGCTCACGTCCGTCCCTCCATCCGTCCGTCCATCTGTCCGTGTGTGTCTCTCTGTCTGTCCATCCGTCTGTGTCCGTCCGTCCGTCCGTCCATCCGTCCGTGTTCGTCCGTCCGTCCATCTCTGTCCGTTCTACGCCCGTGTCTGTCCGTCCATCCCTGTGTCCGTCTGTCCGACAATCCATCTGTGTCCGTCCGTGTCTGTCCGTCCTTCCATGTGCGGCCGTATCCGTCCGTCCCTCCGTGTCTGTCCTTCTGTCCGACCATCCGTCCGTTCGTGGCCGCCCATCCGTGTCTGTCAGTCCGTTCGGGTCCGTCGATCCATCCGTGTCCGTCCGTGTATCCCTCTGTCCGTTCGCCCGTTCGTGTCCGTCCGTCCGTCCATCCGTCCATGTCCTTCCGTCCGTGTCCGTCCGTCCATCCGTCGATTCACCCGTGTCCGTGTCCGTCCCTCCGTCTGTTCGTGTCAGTCTGTCCATCCGTGTCTGTCCGTCCATCCGTGTCCGGCCGTGTCTGTCCATCCGTGTCCGTCCGTTCATCCATCCCTCCCCTGTCCGTCCGTCCGTTCCTGTCCGTCTATCCGTCCGTCCTTCCGTGTCCGTCCGTCCGTCCGTGTATCCCTCTGTCCGTCCGTTGATCCGTACATGTCTGTCCGTTCGTCCGTCCGTCCGTCCGTTCATCCATCCGACCATCTTCCGTCCGTGTCCGTCCGTCCGTCCATCCGTGTCCGTTCGTGCGACAAAACGATAAGACATGGCATAGTCAGTCGAATGGCCACAAGCTTTCGCCGAACACACTTTGGAATGTACAAAGTGTCCTTAAATTTTTTCGAAGTAACTCTGCGCTGCGAGTCATGTTGCCGATTGCATGTATCCCATTGAGTTCTGATGTACCGTCAAGAGCTGACTACGCATGCCTTTCACTTTATTACAGAACGGAGCTATGCCTGGGTCAATGTATCTTGAGATAAGGAGAATCGTAGTTTCACTTGTAAGAGGAGTGCTCCTTTCTTTTCCTTCGCTGATCCATGTTATTAGGTTTCTAATAAATAAGGCCGTGTGCTTCCGAACACTCACGTGTTCGTGTTGGAAATATTTGATATTCGAAACAGATATATACACGCACACTACGCACGCTACGCAAGCACGAACATAATATACACACGCACGCGCGAACATATCCATACACGCACGCGTGAACTGGAGTACAGGCCGGTTGAACCCCAACCCACCCCCAAAAATTTCAGCCGTGCGACCATGGTAAAATATTAATTTAAGAAACTCAGAACTAGTCAAAGTAAATAAATGGTTAATTAGCCACGTTAGGTTTCCGGAATTTAGCGATCGTTTAGTCAGTGAAATGTTGATAAATTCATTACTCGAAAACAAGCCTGTTCAACAAAAGTTGCGGTGCGCTGTGTCGGAAAGGAACCAAGCGATGCGCCCGCAAGTCTGGAACAGTCACTTTTTGCAGTTCCTCTTAGGGCCAAACAACGAAACGTCCCTCTCCTTCGACCGCGTCCTCACCTTACGTGAGGCCTCCTTACAGCCAAGTACCGACGGAGGAAGCAAGCGTACTCTGAAAGCTCCCTTCACCCGTCCTCGCGGGAGGAATGGTTGCCGCGCTCCTGCGTTCGAGATTATCGAATATAAGCTTTGCTCACAAGCGTTTATTCTGTAAAAAAAAGTGGGGTCACCACATCACTTCCAAATTGAAGTGTTAATATAGAGACGCGTGTACGCTTTCTTCCAACTGCGATTACTAAATGTGAATAGCCACCGTAGTCGAGCGCAAAACGTGGTGCGGTCTAGCCACACTGAAACGCCCGCCTCTTTAAACGCTGTCAGTCTAAACGCGCTTCACGAGTCAGACACGCCTGCGAAAACACCCTTCTCCCCGTAGAGGTGGGGGTGGGAGGGTTGCCTCGGACATGGCCTCGGAAACAAGCATCACGTGGGCTAGCTGTGAGGTTAAGCGCTCGTTCAGGGCCAGGAGCGGACCTAAGGGCGCACGAAGGTAGCCCCAAAGCAACCTTAAGCTGAGGAAGCGCCAAGGAACCCTTCACCGAGGGCTCCTCAGTGAGGAAGCTTTCAGAGTGACATAAGGCGGCCTGACCAAAATGAAGGCTTCCTTACTGAGGAAAGGAACGTTTCGTTGTTTGGCCCTTAAATTTCTTGCAAGCTGACGAACCTGAACTGTCAGCGCGCCGCGTAATGAGATTACAGCACCGTCTCTAGACACCACAGAGCAAACGCAGGACACCGTACGTTTGTCCATAATAAATATATTTCAGGTTTCACTACTGCAGTTCACGCGGAAGAAACGTACGTCAGTGACAGGGGCGTAGCGAGAATTTTTTTCGGTGAGGTGCACCCATCCTTTATGTATATTCGCGCGTGCGTATGGCGCGTGTATATGCGCACATGCGAAATCAAAAATTTTTGAGGGGAAGGATTACCGCAGCTTGGGTATGGGTAGCAGTATGAGAATGAGTAGCACGACGACTTGCACAGAAAACAAGCATACGCGAAAAATACACACACACATAACGCAACAAATTTCCTGAAGCGCTTGCTTATATAAACGAAACAATACTCCGCTCTCTAAGAAGCATGAATACTGACAAGAATGCACACACGCTAAATAATGGTGTACTCGCCGGAGAGAATGAAGTCGTCGTGAGCGATATGATTGGAATAAACCACCGCTGTGTACGTCACCTTCTTTCCAATGCGTAAGTTTCTGATTTACACCGTTCTCCGTCGCGTGTCATCTGCATCCTTCGGGAGGTGATAGAACGATACGGCCACCTTTGTGTGTCACCACCATTGTGTGCCGCAATGCCACTCATTGCGGCACACAGATACAGTCTTTGGACATCGCTTTCTTCTTTTTCGGGCTCACGCGTGCGGCATGGTGAAAATAAAGGAACTATGCGGCCGCTTCTCACCGCGCGCGACGTGATAACACATCTCCTTTCAAGTTTTACCCTGTTAGTGCGGTTTCGAGGTGCGGCCGCTAGGTGGCGAGCGCTCAGTTCGAATCGCGAATAGGGCAATAATGATGCATGTTATCAATCACTATCGAGAATTTTCCTCCTTTTTATGAATTTGCACATTTTTTAAAAGCAGGCTAAGCGCGTGAGAGGCGTGAGGAAGCGGAAGAATCGTACCTCGTGCCTTCTTTTTTTATATTTTTCGCTTGTCGCCTTCGTTAGGCTGGTCTATCTACCCCTAAATGGGATACTGCAAAGAGCTTACTTATTAACCACGTGTCGGCAGACACTGCCCATCGCCACACAAGAAGCCAAACCCACCAAATTGAGTGAGGTTTAGACCAGCACATGCTTATAGTGTTGGTTTGAATCAACGCGTCTATAGCCGTACCGAAAACAAAAATAGCCGTTACAGGATGCGAGGAACCGACTATCAAACTAGAAGCTCCAATGTCGCAGTGATGAGTCCCTCGGCTACAGCAGTGAAACGGACATTTTGTTATCTCACTGAAACCAATAAAGTAAGATAAACGGGACTGTCCTCTCACATTTCTTGCACATATTGTCTTCAATTACGAGCAATTACTCAGTTTAGGGGTGCCAGAATTATAGAATCGCATATCGTTTTTCAAGTCAAAGGCACTCTTAGGAACGGCGCTAATTGGCTACGAAAGTGAATAAATCGCATTGGTGTACCATGATGGACTTGCTTGAGCATTAGTTAATCTCTTCACACTATGCAAGTAAACGCGTATTCATCGCATTTATGAAGAATTAATTTTGCGGTTACAAAGTTTCAGAACATAGCCATGCTGAAAAGCATGCACACTCTAAAAAAAAAGGGAGTCTGAACCGACTACCTTTGGGTGGTAAACAGCTCGCTACACATGTGATGACCTTTTTGGGGTGTCGCTTGACTCTCTTCAAGTCAAAAGTTCCATGACTCCCTGACAACAACAATGAGGTGTCTGTATTACTCCCAATGGAAGAGTCCCCACGACTACCTAAGGGTGCCTCGAAAGTACCTCGAGGTTGTCAGGGAGACCCCTTTGCAATGACAACACTGACTCCCCCATTCGGGTAGTTCTCCGACTACCCTTGTGAAAAAGATGGTGGTGTAGGTGACTCCCCTGGATGGAGTTGATGCCACTACTTCATGGTAGTCAGTGCTGACTACCCTTGTGAAAAAGATGGTGGTGTAGACGACTCCCCTGGATGGAGTTGATGCAACTACTTCATGGTAGTCAATGAGACACTTCTCACCCTTCGACATGACCCCCCTTAGAGTAGTCATTTAACCATCACAGAAAGTTAGTGGTGGTACGCACGACTCTCATGCAGAGTTTGTCCGACTACCTTTTGGTACCCAGTGGGACTCTTCCCGAGGCACCCTAGGGTAGTCAAATTGCTCCTCTGTGAGGTACAGTGCGCTTGAAAACTTCGTTGCTTGACATTAATTAACATTACAGATGCCCCACAGTGGTCCACTAGACATCTTTTTGGCCACTAAAACCACTGCCACACGACACAAAAATGCATATGAAAGCTGAAAAAGTCCTACATAAATTTCCACCGGTCACCTAAAATAAATAATTTGGCAGATACCACGCCTTGTGAGATTCGACACCGTAGTGGATGGCTTTGAAAATTTCGACCACCTGGGGTTCTTTAATGTGCACCTAAATCTAAGCACACGGGCCTCGAGCATTTAACAGGTAAACAAATATATATGTGAGAGCAACACTGTAGCAATCTCCAAAAACAGAACACGTTTGTATCAATGTGAATAAAATCCAGCATTCAAGTTGGCCAGGAATAAACAGAAGACAGCAGTGTTTTGCTGAATTGGGATCATTGGACAACCTTGCACATTTGCTATAGTTGCAACACCCGGTAGACATTTTGTGTTGTACAGGTGCAATTTAAACAATGCTAAGTTGTTTCTCATTATAAAAATACTCCTTAGTGAACATGCTATTGAAGGTATGCACATATTAACAGACCGAACAGTTTTAAATGCTCATGTTAAATAATTAATTGATAATTTTTAATAACATAAGGCTGGCATAGAATACTAGTGCCAATCGAAAGAACATTTGTATAAAAAATGGAAAGTTGTTGCTGCACAGAAATCTTGTGCAGCTCGAAGAGCATCACAAAATGCTCCAGTAGTGCAACTTGTTGTAAGTCCTTTCATCCAATTTCACAAAAAAGACTTGTCTCACCACTTAATGACTTAAGCACCACCGCCATGTCTGTGACTAATTACGTTTGCTGCCGTACATATCTGAAAGCACAAACAACATTTAGGAAAGAGTAAAGTTTTATTAAACAAAGAATATGCATACATCACAGTGCCATTCAGTGAGAATTATATAGTAACATTAAATAACTTCTGACTAGCGCTCACCAGACAGCTATCACAACATTTATAGTGGTTTAGTTAAGAATGTGGCCACATAACAGTATACAAAAGCAATAAAACCACCGAGAAACTTTAAAAAGGAGATGCCCTGTATATACTCTACAGAAACAGCATCCCATGAGCTGCTACACTTTATGTCAACAGTTACCTCTAAAAAGTCATCCAAGTACAGCAAAATTTTTAGACTAGTTTATGTTTGACTAGGTGTGAGTATTCATTAAAATAAATATCACAAAACTGCTTGTTTGTTTCAAAACAGAGAAACACATCAGCGCAGCAACGAGCACTTCAGGAATTGGCAGAAACAAACCTTGTGAACACAAGTTGGTGCATTATACAACTAATGAACAAAACAAATGCACAGTTGAGATGTGTACTAAAAAAAAAAAAAGAGCATTCCAGAGAATCAGCTTTTTTTTTCGCGAAAAAAAAGAAAAAAAAAAAATGCCAGACTATAATTGAAACGAGGCAGGGACTTCGTAAAACAGTGATGCTCTTGACCACTGAGTGTATACATGCCCTAGCGCCTTTAAATCTCGCGTCACCTTAGGGTGAATTAGCACTTTGTTCAGTGCAGTCTGGTTGCACAGCACTTGTGCTAGGCTTATTAGCGGCTGCTCGTGCTTTCAAGGTAGTCAGCACTTTTAGCACTCTAGTGCTCAATTTGGAACCTCGAATCCCCATTAGCTGCTCAAGAAGGGGAGAGCGTACCTTTAGCAGATGGCACATACTCAATGTTATACGCCCAATACATGGAAAAAAAGCAGCGACAGCCCTGAAGTGAAATCCAGTACATCAACACTGACATTTTCACACGTCACACACATGGCATTCGAGCAAATGGGGTTTCCACCACTGTAGAGCAATGTTGGATGTGGAAACACCTTTCCTGGTACCTGCAAAAGAAATATACACATAAGTCCTTACTTGACATCTGGGCAACATGGAGGCTTGCAATGAGAAATCATTGAACTAGGAATGTGCGACAATGGGACCTGTTCAGTTGCTGCCCTGATCAAGACAAGTGCTTCAGGCATTTTGGCTCAAGCAACATTCCTTGTTTAACATGTGATCATTAGTTGCTGGCACTGAGGAACAATTGTATATTAGACAATATTTAGAAAAAGTGCAAGTGTGTTAGCTGAGGGTTATACAAACAAAAATTTAGGCAGTGGAAAAGGCTAAAAGTACAAGTGCTTCTGCTTGAACGAGAGATCAGTTTTCTATATATTCAAAGTGCAGAAATATTCTGCAGATTTACTTCAAAGCCAGTGAGCACCAATGTTACGGCCGTAAGAAAAATGTCTGAGCGCTGTAATTGTGTTATCAGAAGTTCTTTTTGCAAAAAACATGGATGTGCATCCATAGATGCTTGCTAGAAACACTTGAAAATAACAACACAAATTTTCCAGGTGAATATAATGAATGCCTGCCCCTTTGCAGAGGGCCTCATTTGTCATTTTGATGAAGCGTATTATGGTAGTGACAAATTTTTTCTTTTGTTGTTTTCAAACCCAAAAAGAAAAGGCCACATGAGTAGGGTTAGTGAATAAAATGGTACCGGTAAGTAATTGTAGCCACATGGTAGGCATAGACTTTTTACTAGGGGTGTGCGAATACTCAAATTTCGAATAATTTTCCAATAGTGTTTGCTATTCCATTCAATTCGCACCGGACTTTTACTATTCGAAGTATTCGAATTTCGAAAACAAATATGGTCAACGTCTAGATTAGCTGTGGACCCTTCAAGTTTTGCATATGCTTCACCACATTACACATGTGCATTGTGGCAGATGTTTTTTTTTTTCTACCATACTTTTTTTTGCATATAACCCTCACTCTTTACAACGATTCGCTTAAATGATCTCCGCGTATTGCCGCAAGGCTAGCTTCCTTGCATAGCTGCAAAGCACTGCCGTGATGCTAGCTTTACAAGCAAGAATTTGAGTTTTTTTTTTTTACTTTCGCTGCAAATATACATTATTTTTCTGCGGGTTATAAGCAAGAAATTAGGCACTACCTTCGCAAATTAATTGACTCAAGAAAACGCCGTTCCAACACGAAGACAATAGACGCAGCAGAGGTGGGGGGTTTAATTAATACTGTTCTGAACCTGAAATTGGGGCACAAAGTCCAAGAAATCAGACGCCAAAGATTTTTAGCACCCGAAATTTCAGATGTTCTTTTATGTCGACGTCTATGAGCCAGATTAGGAACTTCGGACTCGAAGGGAGCGTGCTCATGTACACGACATCAGTTGGGCTTCCATAGAAGTCAAAAGAGTAGGAGAGGCTGAGGAATTAGCATCTTTTCCTTTCACGTGTGAAGTGTTGTGAAACCACATTGGTAGCACCCAATCAAGTAAATAAATACAATTCGACCTCTTCATTGCCTCATCCTTGATGAAACAACTAGGGAACAACATACCTCCAGCGCTTCATCAACCTAGCCAAAATAAACACTTCCATGTTCCTATCTCATAAGAATGTGCTTTGGAATCCCCTGCAACTTTTTTTCTGTTTTTCACTTCGAAGTATTCAAAAATTATTAAACAACTATTCAAAAAATATTCGATCCGATTCACATTCAAACTTTATATTTTAATTCGCCGCACCCAAAATTTTGCTATTCGCAGAGCTCTACTTTTTACCACACGTTGTGGTGCTGGCCATACCATGAGTTGGGGGTGGGGGGCTCAGTTGACATTTATGCAACAAAACATGCTCATAGTATGCACTAACTGGTAACCATAGTAGGAACTAGTACTATGACTGAAACTGTAAGCAAATAAGTTAGGCTTTATGAGGACTCATAATTCTTGGGGCTTTGTGTTTCAAAACCACAATATGATTATGAGGGACGCCTGTGGTGAAGGGCTGTGGACGTTTTTTACCATCTCACGTTTTTTAGTGTGCACCTAAATCTAAGTACATGGACCTCCAGCATTTCGCCTCCTAGCGAAATGTGGCCATTACGGCCGGAATTCAATTCCACAACCATCAGATCAGCAGTCGAGTACCATAACCACTTGACCACCACGGCGGGTTGCTCTGTGAAGACCCAGTCAGAGATTTGTTGCAACTGTGTTTTAGCCATTGGCAAGTTCAAACTGTGCCCCGCTCCACCCGAAGATATTTTACAAGTTTTGAGCAATGCCAGAACCGTGAAACACTGCCATTGCTGCTCACCAAGATCCCACATTGCCCCCTGGTACATCCCTTCCACCTGCCGCAGGGCTGGGCAGCAAATACGCACTTGACGCCACCAGCAGGGCTTCCCACGCACAAAAAACAGCCTGAACTTGCATCCTGACCTTTCAAGATAATTAAACAGCGCTTGTACAACTGAAGACACCCACATGAGCACTTTACGCCTGGCTCTCTGGTACTGCTGCAGTCCCCATCCTGTCATGTTAGGCTGTTAAAAAAACTGCTATGTCAGTAGGCAGGCTTCGTGTGTTGTGTGACGTGACTCTCCTAACATATAAGATCATCCCTTCAGCTCCCACAGCTTCATTAGCCCACAGAGTCCAGAGACACCGTACATGCCACACTACTCAAATCCTATAACTGTTCGATTACCCTGATGTCATGACACATAGAGAGAATGCTACTGCCACTGGGGGTAGCACTACGTGCATACAGCATGGTTTCTCCGACACAGATGCGCAACAAAAGGAAGAAGTGACCTAGCCCGGGCTGTCAGCTAAACTGGCCAAAGTTGCAAATGATATTGTAAATATATCCTCTCAACAGCCTCCAACGTAATCACCCCTGTTATTCACATCACATCATTGCGCTGAAAACATTCAAATTGGTGCGAAAACTCACAGAAACTGCTTAGGAATAAGGGCATTGCAACTTACAGCTACACTGTCCCTGGCTATTCTAGCTCCTAATATTTTGGCCGCATTTGTAGATGATTTTTTTTACCTTAAGTTCCTGCTTGATCGTGCAAACAGTTAGAAATTCTTACCATTTCTGTGAATATGTCGCCCCCTCGCTCATTGACGAGAAATGGAAGGACCATGATGGCACCCACTCCTTTGGCATCTGAAGAGAAAAACCACAGCAGTGAAAGGGCTGTAGCTGCTGACCAATTCTGCTGCCTGTAACTATTTAGTAATATAGCAAGTGCAACAACACTGCCAGCAGTTTATTTTACAAGGCTCACAAAATCCAACAGCCGTCCACTTCAAGAATTCCTGTGGCATAATTCAATAGTACATGGGCAGCAAATAGTAAGAAGCAGCCTTCAAATGAAGGATATTTATAACTGATGAATATTCAAAGTTTGCTCTTTCGCTATACAATGACTGATCTGCTTCTGAAAAAAGTTGGACCCCTTGCTCTATTCGAAACTTGGAGGCCACCGAAACTTTGTGTGTGTGCCTGACATGCTCCTTTTCTTTCTTTTTTTGACATTGTGGGATGCTCCCTCCCAACTGTTTCCTTTCTCCATGCCAGGAATCAGACCTACATCCACATGCTTAGTAGTGCAACACATCAATTGCTACAGGTAACAACAGTCATTCATTCATATCCAGGGAACTATGAAATGTGGTCACGTGAAATGAGGATTTCTGCCACTGTAGCATGCATAATGCAGGTAAACACTAGCCCAACTTGAAACCGCACAAAAACTATCAGCGTGGTATGAACCAGAATCTGCCGTCGCATAGCCATTTAAAATGTGTACAGTGTTAATGCTTTGAGAAGTATGTGGCCCAATTATTTTGAAAGAATTCAAACTTCCGTCTTTGAAATGCTCCTTTTGAGCCTGGTTGGAATAAATCACTGGAAAATAGCTCATGTCCCTCAACTCTAATGGAAGCGAAGAGTGTGAACTTACAGTTTCTTGCAATCCTATTGTCCACTGCGATGTCTGTCTGCAGAGAGCAAAGGGTTGACTGTGCTGCATGCTTCTTTGCTGCAGCGTTGAGGATGTGCTCACTGAATTCTTTCAGCGCCCGCAGTAATGCTTCGTCAGGTGATACATCAGTCAGGCGACGGCATTCATTCAAGATCTGTAAAAAGTACAACCTTTAGTAAAAGGGGCTTTGCAACAGTTCTCAGAGTAACTATAGAATGGCTTCACTAAACAAGTTTATTGCCTCACGAATCCACCGCTGCAAACATTTTGATAATCCGTCTACTATGAGCGGAGTTGCAGAGATTTGTCGCACGCTGTAATTGCTTCCTCTCTTCTCTCGTCATGACGAATGCGCTGGACGCTAAAGCAGGGAGGGATGGCACACGGAAAGAAGTGACGTCATGTGTGCGTCATGACCTTGAGCAACTTTTTCTTTTCTTTTTTTTTTCTTCGCGAATGCGGATAACCTTCCATGAGGTCACGAGCGCCTGCATGAACACATGGCAGCCTCCTGAGGCGGGCGAAGTTACTATGCAGCCCATGATGCTCAAATCAGCCAATAGCCATGAATTTGGGTATTAGCGCGGTCATTTGAGTATATGGCATCATTTGCAGAGAGAAGGAGTGACTTCTAGCTGACTTTGAGAATTTATTTTAAATTCAAGGGCGTGTGCTGTGCTATAATGTTTGGCTCGCGTGTTCTCGGAGCCTAAACTACCGATTGGCAGCGTTTTCTGACCACGCTGAAATAGTGTTGCTGGGCCGCTTTAACCCCTCGAGGGTTTTTGCCGTACATGTACGGCATGGCCTGTATGTATAAAATGTGCGCCCTTTTCAATCTTTTTTCTTGCTTGGCATGTGCCGCCCTCACGCTTCGGAAATAGGTGGAATTTTCTTCATGCACGGATGCTTCTTCGATATTGTTTTTTTTTTTTCTTTTTTTTTGCTCCTGTGCACATCCTGTGCACCCACGGTGCGGCTGGTTTAAAATGCGCGCCTTTTCCGATCGTTTCTCTTACTTAACTCGAATGTGCTGCCATGCTTCGGGAATACACGGGAATTGTTTCATGCGCCGTATGTGTCTTGGTTTCTGTTTTTCTTTTTGTTTTTGCTTTCAAAAGCGGTGCGGTGGGGCTTCGCTTGCGCAGGCAAGTGGAGCAGCTGGTTTTGGTTTCGTCCTTCGCGTGATTATCGCTACTCACGCCCACTAAGGGAATGGCTGTCTGGTTTCCAATCTCCTCAAAGGGTAAGCGCTTGCAACTCTCGTTTATTGCTTCCCCAAGGCGCGGGATTACATGTTTCTGTGCGGTGCTAAATTACACAAATGACGCCTCGCCGTGGTTGCGTTTCCTGTTTTGGGGACTCGCAAACAAACTGCCTCATTGGCGATAAGACGAAGGGATTATTATAGCTTTTTTCACTCGTATAGCTTTCCCGACGGGCCCCACAGCCATAGAGTTTTCTTCCGTGCGCCACTACATGCAGCTTGCTTAGCGCTGGCAGAAGCGCGTGGAGGTGGTTGCTTTTGCTGCTAGTGAGTCGAGTGGCGATTCTTCCGATGCAGACTATTCCCCAAGTGCCGAATCAGAATCTGATTCATGTATTTCAATTCCTCAGACAAGATTTTCTGGATGCAAAGAAACGCACTACATGTGTGTAGAATGTGCAACAAATCACTCTGTGTGGAGTCATGCCTCAGACTATCATTACACGCTAAAAATATTTAGTGTTAGAGCACGAACACTTTTTATCGGAAAGGTACTCTGTGTCATGAAAGAGAGTCCAGCCAAAAAATGAACGCACACAGGAAACGGAGCAGGCGAAGACAGACAGAGCGGCTTAGACACTCAACTCAGCGACTGACGCAAAACGAGGCTCAAATATATACACTCACGCGGTCACATGGAAGTCATAACAATATCATTTTGTTTAAAAATGTAAAACACAAACAAATAGACGCGCAATCACTTTGTGTCATCTTCGCATTATTATTCCTCCTCAAAATCAAAAAAAGATTGCAGGAAATCTTGTTCCTT
>JALIZH010003837.1:0-10621 GCA_030522465.1 Rhipicephalus appendiculatus | reverse complement strand
TATCCTCAATAATAATTATCATAATCGTAGGGGTTTAATGTCCCAAAACCACGATATGATTATGAGAGACGCCTGAGTGGAGGGCTCCGAAAATTTCGACCACCTGGGGTTCTTTAAACGTGCACCTCAATCTAATAATTACACGAGCCTCAAGCATTTTCACCTCCATCGAATATGCAGCCGCCGCGGCCGGGATTCGATCCCGCGACCTTCAGGTCAGCAGTAGAGCATTAACCGCTATAGTTCACCACTTTGGTTTTCCTTCATCTATCTATCTATCTATCTATCTATCTATCTATCTATCTATCTATCTATCTATCTATCTATCTATCTATCTATCTATCTATCTATCTATCTATCTATCTATCTATCTATCTATCTATTTATCTTCTATCTATCTATCTATCTATCTATCTATCTATCTATCTATCTATCTATCTATCTATCTATCTATCTATCTATCTATCTATCTATCTATCTATCTCGCCACGCTGTCAGTCAGTCTGTATAGTGTGCGCAACGTCTGCTCCTCGCTAATTTCTCATAAGCTGCCCATCTCCCCTTCATCCCGTTACTAGTTAACACACCTGACGTACTGCAACGCAAATCGTCTTGGACGGCCACTCAACGCACTTATAACTAACTACCCGGCCACCTACGTACACCGGCCGCTGACATCTTACGTAACCGCATCACCGGGAAAGTGTTACCTAACTTACGAACGCGGTCAACAGCAGCAGCCGCTCGGACCCAACCGTCCACCCCGACTCCAGGCCCCCTTGATTGATTCCTTCCGCCGACCCTCGGAGAATCTTCGCCTGTCCACTTAAGCGGCTTGCATGCGCCCTCTCGCAAAGCGAGCGAGCGACCGCGAGTTGCTCTTTAACGTCGGCGGACGCTGCGGAGGTTGGCGTCGTCGCCGACGGTAATGAAGCCCTGGCGCCCGTGTAACGTTGGCGCTCGAGACAAATTGCGCTGCTGCTAAGGGATCGTAGAGGGACGCATCTTCTTGCTCTTGATGATGATGTATAGCAAGGGGGGCGTGTACCCCGGAAGTTGGGGTGCTCATGAATATTCACGTTATAGTTGTATGCATAAGTGCGGGAGACGGCAGCGCGCGCGGCATAAGAAGCAAAGTGGGGCCCGCAATCGCCGACTGCCTCGCGTATGGAGACTGCCGGGCATTCTTGATCGCGGGGGGAGAGGAGAACGAACAAATAGTAACGGAGCCCGTGTTTTCTCTTCTCATTTTCACCCTCTCTCTCTTTCTCTCTGACGCAGGATGAAGAAGAAATACTACTCGTGGGAAGAGTGCATGAACCTGCGAGAAGTGAAGGTGAGTTGCGGACGCGTCCAGTCACTCGGGGTTGTCGACGGCCTCTCGGGGGCCCATTGCGCAGTCAAGCGACGACAAGCGCGATCGGGCGCGCTTCTTTTCGAGTGGTTGTGCATACACTATACAGTCATATATGCGTCGACTCTGAAGGACTTCGTCCCCTGGTTTGGATGATAGCGAGAGGTACGGTGTAAGCTGTCTGACCGCATTCCTGGAGGGTCGGACCGCAGAGGGAAAACATCCCCGTGTTTGTGTTTACGTGTACACATCGTGATTTTTTTTTATTCTCGTATTTTTTTTCTTACACAAGCGAAGGAATGAACACCACCGACTGTATAAGTGGATAGATAGGGGGCCAGGGGGCAAACATTGGCAAACATTGGCAAACAACCGCCGGTATCGACAGCTTCTTTTTTTTTTCTGTTTCTCGAGGCTATCCGAAGCTATCCGTATCACCGCGCCGCCGTCTTGGTGTCAGAAGTCCACGAGTGGAACGCACCGAAAGTGCGACGTAAGACAAATAGGGTAGGAGAAATAGACGTGCCTTGTACACACGTGGCTCGCCTTCCCAGCTGTATCCGAGATGGAAACCGTCGGGTATTTATCGAACGTATACATGTACCGTGTCTGTTTGCGTGGCAGTGGCTTAGAGCGTATCTAAATGGCGCGCGTTTTCGTATACACTAAAGTACAAGCCGCGAGCCCTGCCCCACCCCCTCTCCCTTTTCGTTTCCACCTTGTCACTTGTCTTAAGACATTCCAGACATTTTTTTTTTTTTTTTTTTTTTTTTTTTAGTATTAACGCAGCGGTGCACATAGTGGAACGCGGCGCCATCTATAAAATTTTGGGGGCTCTTGAACTTTGCCCTGAAGAGAAGAACGCGATAGCGTAATCGGGTCCCCCCGTTCGCAGAGCTTTCTCAATGGCCAGCCTGGCTTCACTGCTCGGTGCAGACCTCAGCCGTGCCTCAAGGGAAGGAACGTATGTGCACGTAAAATAGACTCTTTCAAGCTATCCTAGGATGCCTACTTCAAGTACAGTTGCTCACTACGACATAATTATTCCTTTTACCAATGCGCTAAGTAACCACTACCCGTCCGTAAGGCAACTCGCACAGCTGCGCACTTTGTTGAAGTTGCTGATGATGATGATGATGATGATGATGGTTAGTTATGCCTGAGCGCTTTGTTATAGGTAGACCTTCAAACCACCCACTCGCTGCGCAGCTCATATGCTTTGACGTTCAGTGAAATTTTACGCGTCTGCCACGCATACTTAACATTCCTATAGTGTTTTGCTTTTTTTTTTTCGAAGCGATTTCGAGCACGGACGTGGCTCTGTGGTAGAACACCTGTTTTCCACGCAGTAGGCGTGAGTTCAATTCCCCTATCGGAGTGATGATTTTTTATTATTTATTTAATTGCGTCTATTTCGATTTTTCGGTCACGGAAAACGCTGATTATTCCCTCACAACCACCGACGCCGACACCGACGCCGACACCGACGCCGACACCGGAATTTCTGCGAAACGAGCTCTGTAACGCTATCGCGTTAATATAAGAACAAAATATTAGTGTGCTTATGCTGAAAACATTGTACCACTATAAGTAAATTCATTTTCCAAGGCGTGATTAGCTTTCAGTGGTCCCGGAGTTAAACTGGACCTGTTCTCCAGTGTGGATTAGTGTTATTCTTTGTTGTTTTTTTTTTTACCGAGCACTTAAAGGTAAGTGAATGTTATATCTAATATTTCAATTTCTTTTAGTGTCATCTTGTTATAGTTTATTGCATGTAATTACAAAAAACTGAACGTTCTATGTTCCATCTGTTCAGAAGGAGTAGCTGGTGCCGCATTTTCGCGCCAACGTCTCCTGCGATATCGACAAATCACTAACGAGGACTACTCATAGCGGAGAACACTTACAAACAAGAGTGGTCGGTAAAGTGAATGCAAAGGTTGCAATTGAAGCAAACAAACAAACTTCAGCGACACAATGACTTTATCGCATCATAAAGAGCAGGTAGCAAGGGAAGTGCTGGAGGCCTTCCACATTAAGAAAAGGAGATAAGTTTGTCAGCATGCCGTCAATTTCGCTGAGTGACTCAGAATTTTTGTACGTTTGCAGCACCTGCAGAGTATAAATACCCGTCTATTTCTATATTTGCTTTTTTCCTGGCTTGAGAACTGTTTGGATTTTTTTTTTTTTGCTTTTAGCGTTTTTTGTCGTTCTTTTTTTTTTGTCAGCGCCTGTCCTGTGTTTCCTATACTTCGTCGTCGTCTCGTGTGCGCTGCATCAACCGAGATGAACGCATACCAACTCGCTCAAGCTTTCATTCTTAAGCAAAAAAATTCCGGCTAGATTTACAAATTCGGAAAGACCGAAATCGGGAGTGAAATTCTACACCAGAACGTGAAGACCTGCGTCGTGCTATATTACGACCGGTCTGGCTGTCTGGGAACAATTAGGAGCGTGGGATATGTTAATCGAATACGTTATTCATTCGGTTGCGGCGAGGATATCCTTTCTTAAGAAGCTTTTAAGAGCGTTCGCGCATTGTCGTTTCGTAATGTCTCGCGCTTCAACTTCGCTTCACAACTTTTTTTTCTCTTTTCTGAACTCTTCTCCGAATGAAAGATCGCACGCGGTCACGCCCATCAAAAAGTAAAAGCACTCTTCACGTCCAGCTTGCGTGACCTGGATAAAACAGACCCTCTCAGCTGAGTACGTAGACATTTAACAGCCAGTGCTACTGCATACCTGATTACAGAGAGCCCTATAAAATCGCGCTTTAATTTCAATCGCTCCCGTTGGTGCGCACGGCTCATTAAGAAGTCCTTTTTAAAACGCTACTTAATTCTCCGTTTCACAAAATGCTGCAATATCGCTAATGAATTACTAAAAATGTCATTTCAATATGTGAACTTGTCACGTGATCTTCATCAATGTGTTCAGGAGGGGGGAATGAATTACTAACAATGTCATTTCAATATGTGAACTTGTCACGTGATCTTAGGTCATCAATGTGTTCAGGAGGGGGAATGAATTACTAACAATGTCATTTCAATATGTGAACTTGTCACGTGATCTTAGGTCATCAATGTGTTCAGGAGGGGGAATGAATTACTAACAATGTCATTTCAATATGTGAACTTGTCACGTGATCTTAGGTCATCAATGTGTTCAAGAGGGGGGAAGGAAAGTGAAATGGTACTTATGCCCATAGGAGGGCGGGGGGGTGCCCCCCCCTAGTCACCTAAGAAGGGGGGGGGGGCGCAAAGTCTGCCCTATACATTGACTTAATATGAGAGAGGGCGCTGTGACGAGCCTTTGCCCCCCCCCCCCCCCCCCCCTGAAGGAGAACCCTGCGCACGCCTATGCTTATGCCTAATTAAAGGTGACGAGTTAGAAGGTGCCTTACTATAGTGCCTTTCAGTATAAAGACCCTGCCTAAAGACCCTGCCTAAAGACATGCATAAAGACTCTGCCTTCAATATATTAATGCGGCATCTCTAAAAAAACGTTTTGAAGTGCGGATCACTTTAGGGGGCCCGGCTGTCGTATGCGGTAGTAGGCTGTCGTCGTCGCTTGGCGTAACGCTCCATGTGTAGCATATTGAGCACGCGCTCGCGCCAATGAGGAGTCTTCTTCCTCTTGTTCTTCGAGCGCCTTGATGATGATCACTTATCATCACCAGCAAAAAAAGAACAACTAGTGCGCCTGGCGAAACACAGGCAAAACCACGTATAAAAATAGAAAAAATAAAAACAGGAAGCAAGCGCGAAATAGAAAGAAAGAAACGGGAAAATAGAAAGGAAAATATAAAGAAAAATAGAAATAAAAATAGAAAGAAAGATAGAAAGAAAAATAGAAAGAGAAAGCACTATATAAAGAGAGAGGAAGAAATAAATAGAAATAAAGGGAGAAAAAAAAAAGACAGGAACAAACAGAAAAGGAGGAAAAGGAAAGGAAAAGAAAGCCGAAGATAAACAACGAAAGCTGCCCAGTTCCGCGTTTCCTTCAGGATTGGCACCCCTAGTGCGAAGCTGCCTTAATTTGAACACACACACGCACACACGCACACACACACACACACACACACACACACACACACACACACACACACACACACACACACACACACACGCACACACACACACACACACACACACACACACACACACACACACACACACGTTTTGGGCTTTCCGCAAGGTATCGACTACGCCATAAATCATAACTGTTGTGAAGTAAGACAGCACCCGCTACGCCATTATTCGCTTTTTCTGCGGATAAGCGAGCTACCCGCTACACATCCGTAAGGTAATATGTGCACTTTGTTGGTGCTGCATGTGGCTGATGACGATTAATAATTATGGCTGAGCACTTAAAACACACACTCGTTGCCCAGTTAGCATTATGTGATGACTGGTTGTTATTTCACTCTTCTGCCAAGCTGTATTAGACAGGTTAACGCGATTCCTTGCCCGACATTGTGCCTGTATAGGGTCTTTTTGCAAATGAGTTTCGAGCACTATAGTGTCTCTGTAGTGGAATACTCTACTGCCACGCAGCGGGCCCGCGTTCAAATCCCATTCGATCATGGGTATTTTTTTCTTTTTATTTTTCATGTCTATCGGTTACTTTTTCATGTCTCTCGTTTGCGCCACCGACGGCGACGGCAACGGCGACGCCACTGAACGCAAGAATGGGCACCTAAGAACTGCGCTTTAAAAAAAAAAAAAAAAAAAAAAAAAAAAAAAAAAAAAAACACCTGCGCACACCTATGCACTTATGCACAAGAGTGCCGCTCGCATTTAGCCCTCAACGATAGCGAACAACGGTACTGAGAGCCGAACCCATCACCTTGGGTTTAGCACTAGTCACTGAGTCACTGCGGTGGATGTCGCAAACTGGCGGGCGGATGCAACCGTGTAGCTCGGCGTGAAAAAGGTGTTAAGCATTCGCGGTTGCTCGCGGTCACTTCGCCGGCTCTGGATTCAAGGACCTACTTGTTATGCTAGAAAGAGGAAGCGGAAGTAGAGAGCATATCGAGCACAGCTGAAGCCTCGTTGGTCGCGCACTTTATGCGCCGGCGCCACGGCGTGAAATCCACTTTAGGGCGGCAGGTCGCCAAGTAGTGAGTCAGCGCGACCGCGCATATATGCGTCTGGCGTACCACCCCGACCATGACAGGTCCAAGCAGGACAAGGTGCGTCGAAGCCAGAGAGTGAGAGAAATAGAGAGAGAGGTGTGCTGTGACGTCATGAGAGAGAGAAGAGAGCCATTTGGGTATAATCTTAACAGCGAAGCAGTTCTTAGTCGAGGCTTTCGTGTCTGGGGACCGTCATAGGTCGTAGTGCGATTTACCCACAGAAAGCGGGTGAATACCATTGCGGATATGTTCCACTCCTTCCGGCGCTCCCACTACTCACTACTTCCCACCGCTCACCACTGCGCCCACTACTGCTCCCACCAGTGTATCGGAACGGAGCGAAAACGAAAAACGAAAAACGAAAAAAAAAAAACAATATTTTTGACCGGAACGAAAACGTAACCGAAACGTTATCTATTATTTCGTTCCGGAGTTCAACCGAAATTTTTTTTAATCGTTTTTTGGTTCAAGCGGAAACTTGACAATCCGGAACAACCGAAGTCATGTAACATGAGCAATAACGCACATCTCAGAGTACAGTACTGACGCGTATCACAGGCAGGAATTCTAAAGTAACGATCTGTTGAAATTGTGCGAAGAACGAAAAAAAAAATGGCAACCAGAGATCTTTGTATTAACTCAAGTGGACTTTCCTGTGCCTGTGACACACGCCAGCGTGGAGAAAGCATTCTCGGCACGGAAGTTTATTTTTATATGAACAGCGGTCTCGCATATGAGAGGTACGCTCGATGACGGGCTGCTTCTGAGATCATGCGCACACCATTGACGCAAAGCATTCAGCCTGCTCAAAAAAAAAATCATAATTTACTTTTGAGAAAGTCTACTATAATTTAGAAAGGCACTGCTTTGCGCTGATCTGTGGGAATTCGTGGTACAATTAGTTGTAGAACGTGTCCCACCCCCTGTCCCGCTTTCTTAAGAGGAGCGTAACTATACGACAAAACCAATATTTTAGGGGGCGAAGCTCCTTAGGGTGTGGGTCTGTCCCTCCTCTGTAGTAGTAGTAGTAGTATAGTAGTAGTAGTAGTAGTAGGTAGGTAGCCACGTATAGTGGAATGTACCCACTCCACGTGATAAAGATGACGATGACGCAGTATAGTGGAATGTACCCACTACACGTGATAACGATGAAGTAGCGCGTTCCAGTGTAGTGGAATGTACCCACTGCACGTGATAAAGGTGACGATGACGCCTGATGACCATGAAGAATAAGCGCGTTCCAGTATAGTGGAATGTACCCACTACACGTGATAACGATGACGCTGATGACCATGAAGTATAAGCGCGTTCCAGACCACACATTCTCTTTCTGCCATGGATGAAAACGATCGAGCTTCGCCCACTCATCATCATTCACTTCGTGGATATGGCGTGATTTTTTTATCGTTACTCTACAAATTTTTTGCATACAAATAAATAACGTTACGAACCGTTACGGAACACTTTTTTTTTCATTCCGGCACTGAAACGAAATGGAACTTTCTGCGGTGGAACGAAACTAAAACCGCGAAACGAAAAAATTTTCGTTCCGACACCCTGGCTCCCACCACTCCTCCCACTTCAGTCACCCACTTCACTGAATTCATTCCACGTCATTCAACCCCACTGCACGCCACCAGTTTCGCTATTTCATCAGTGTCCGCCAAGCGGAGGTGGCTGAATTTTCTTTTCCTTTGTGCATTTGCTAGAGAGAACTATGATTGAATGGGTAGCAGTGTGCGAATATTCGAAGTTCGAATTCGAATCGAATAATACCTGATCGAATAATTCGATTCGACTTTCGAATAGCTAGTATTCGAAGTTTCGAATAATTCGACACGACGAATATCTAAAACACGAAAAAGGCCAACGATGCAACTTTGTTGGGGTGGGCTGGTTAAACTAACTTTGTCGGTACAGTAGGTATTTCGCTAAAACTTTCACCGATATCGTGGTTCAAAAGCGAGCCCATGCTGATTTTAAAGACGATTGTCATTTCCTCACGTAAAAAAAAAAAAAGAGAGAGAGAGAGAGAGAGAAATGTTAAGTCCTCCGCAACTTCGCTTCCGAAACGAAGGCGCGGACTTGATCCGCAGTTCCATCGCGTACGCTGCAAACGCCGTAAAGCGTCCCGACTTTGGCCCGCGAACCATTCGCTGATTGGCTTCACATGTGAAAATTTGTTCACGCTCTGCAGTCGCCACTGCCGGACCGCGCCACTCGTTCGAACTCCCATCGTTCCGGCGCGCATTTAAAACGCGGCTGTGAGCGGGCACCCGAAGATTTTTGGGCACGGAGCACTCATGACTATGAAGCACGACATTACCATTGTAGTACAATATGTAGACTTTCGGCAGCATTCACTTACTGCGTTATGTGCTGGAGGATACGAGCAGAATTCATTTCTTTGTCATTCCTTTCAATTTTCTATAAAATGTCTCGTATTTGATGTCCGATTCGATATTCGATATTTTGGGCCACTATTCGGCACTATTCGATTCCAATTCGATTCGAGATGAAATTGCACTATTCACACACCCCTAGTAGCAAGAGCAGGCAACCGGCATTCGAGGACGATGGAGGATTAGAGTGAGATGAAGCAAAGTAATAAGTAGTAATTGTTGGAGTTTTACGTCGCAAAACTGCTATACGATTATGAGGGACGCCGTAGTGGAGGGCTCCTGAAACTTCGTCCGTGTGGAATTCTTTAATGCGCTCCTAAATATTAACACACGGGCCATTTCGCCTCCATCAAAATGTGGCCGCCGCGATCTGGATTCGATGCCGCGACCTTCAGGTCAGCTGTCGAGGACCGTAATTATTAAACTACTCAGCGCAAAAAAAAGGACCACATGCATGAACCATGTGCACGTGCATATATGCATGCATATATGCATATTTGCCATGCACATGCGTATATGCACGAACCAAAGAACTAAAAATAATGACGAACCGCAAAAAATGCAAGCGACTACTCCCCGGAACACCACGTGCCGAAGAATTCTAATAGGCCATTTCTTTTTCCGATAAGAGAACACGTTCAAGAAAACACGAGTTGTTGCGGCTCACTTCACGAAGGCACCAGAGTCATTATTGAAGTCCGCTACAATAGCTCAAAAAAGCTGCATCAGTAAACCGTCAATATTCTTATTGACGGTTTACTGTGTTACGTCAATATTCTTAGTAGTAGTAGTAGTAGTAGTAGTAGTAGTAGTAGTAGTAGCGGCAGTAGCAGTATCAGTAGTAGTAGTAGTAATAATATTAGTGGTTGCAATAGTAGTAGTAGCAGTAGTGGTAGTGCTAGTAGTCGTAGCAATAGTAGGAGCAGCACTAGTACTAGTGGTAGTAGTAGTAGCGGTAGTGGTAGTAGTGGTGGTAGTGGTGGTAGTAGTAGTAGTAGTGGTGGTAGTAGTAATAGTAGTAGTAGTAGTTGTTGTTGTTGTAATAGTGGCAGTATTATTAGTAGTAGTAGTAGCAGGCGTCACGCAGGTCACGTGACCAAAGGGGGGAGTGCATAAATAAATGAAACGAAATTATGATGATGATGACTTTTTGTACGGAAAGTCGTCATCATCATCATCACTACAGGTTTCGCAGTCCGACGATTTTTACGGCGTGGAACTGGTTGAAAATCATTTCTTCCTTTTCGGGTGACAAAAAAAAGATAAAACAAAAAACTGAGGTCAAGCAACAGCGCAGCTGTCGATGGCGCCCTCTGACGGACATTGAGCTTACTAGGGCAACCGGATTGGATACGGCGGGATATCCAAAGCGCCTCCGGTTTAAAAGAGAGACTCGCGGTCGCATGCGACTGACACACATTGTTTGCTTTCCACCTACCACCACGTTCCAGTCTGTCCTTCCAAAAGCAAGAGAACCGGTCCCACTCAAAGCACCCACAAGGCGCGGCGCCGTTGGCAAGTCACCTCCGACTGGACTCTTGATGCAGCGCTTTCCCATTGACCGTAAACTTTTTCGTCTTGGCCGACACGCTGTTTTTTCCCCAGTCGCTTAGAGTCCACGGGTTCGCCTACCGCGAGCTTCCGGGTTTGGTTGCGGTGCGTGGCGCCGGAGCCCACTGATATAAGATCAAGTGCGCACGATTACGTTCTTGTCAAGACGAACATTGT
>JALIZH010003836.1:0-24120 GCA_030522465.1 Rhipicephalus appendiculatus | reverse complement strand
GCCTGCTCACCGTACATAAATTGGTTAAGAAGGTGCGCGACAAAATGCATAGCATTTAAAGGAATAAGTTAGTGTACGCAAAAAATAAAAAAAAACAGTATGATTTATGCACGTATTGTCATCACTTATACCAATTACCCTACCACTACACCATTACTGAGCATGCTGTAGTCCCCGTGAGAGGCTTTTCAACTCGCAAGAACACAGCCTTGTTGATGTTTACAAGTGACACACGCGTAGGAGAGGCTGTTTTTATTGCGATAGCAATTATATCCTCCTCAGATTTAAGAAGACAATTACAGGTTAATTTATTTCCAACTTCTTTACTTCGGCCTTGAGCATACAAGAAAATGGAAAAAAAAGAATATTTCGGATGAACAATAAACTACTGGCGAAATTTAATAATACTTACAAATTAGGTTTAAATATTAAACAAAATATAATTCATTTACACAGCTGTTAACTGCAATTTAGAACAGAGACTATGCATAAAAATTGATTATAACTTCATTGGGGACAATTCCGCTGTGCTGTCACACATACTGGTCAACAATAAACTACGGAAATATTTATTTATCCGCCACGAAGACAAAAAGGTTGACGTTTCTGGGAAACGCCATTTTCAAACCCGCCGTGCGTCTTAGATGCTGGACATGAAGCGCCATCTTGTTGAGCATAAGTAAAGTAATGTCTTGCGCACGAGAAATTCAAGTGGGAAGATAAACATATTGTCACGGATAAAACCACACAAGACCTTAGATCGGCACAGGTTGGTTTACTCCAAAAGCCCCTCGTCGTTCTCTTCTTCGATCATTGCCCCGAGCTCTCATTAGTTGTGTCAATGCCGCGGCATTACTCCGCTCCCTAAAAAGCATCGTCTCGATGCCGAACTGTTAAACAGTGGAGACTCCGACAAAGAGCGGAAATTATAAGCGATGTGTGCAGCCTTGCTCTTAGCGGGAGTAGTACGGCTTCAACCGAGATACGTGAACGACGTCCGACTGGGACGGACGCCGAGAACGGCGTATGGTTGCTTGGCCTTCAGGAATCACTTCGTAGGTAACGTCGCTGGACGATCTTGTAAGGGCCGAAGTAGCGGCGCAAAAGTTTCGCTGACCGACCGCGTTGGCGGATTGGGGTCCACACCCACACTTTGTCGCCTGGTTGGTATGTGACGTCTCGATGGCGGAGGTTATATCGGTGGGCGTCGTTATGTTGCTGATAACGGATACGCATTCGTGCGAGCTGGCGTGCTTCTTCGGCGCGTCTAGCGAATTCAGCCGCATCACTGCCAACATTGGAACAGTGAGTGGGTAAAAGCATCGCGTCCAACGTTGTTACAGCTTCCCGGCCATGCAGCAAGCGCAAAGGGGTGAAGCCGGTAGTTTCTTGGACGGCGGTATTATATGCGAACGTAACGTATGGAAGGACATCGTCCCAGTTTTTGTGATCGATGTCAACGTACATGGAAATCATATCTGCTATGGTTTTGTTTAGCCGCTCTGTGAGTCCGTTTGTCTGGGGATGATACGCAGTGGCTTTTCGGTGAGCGGTTCCACTGAGCTGCATGATATCTTCGGTAAGCTGCGCTGTAAATGCCTTGCCTCTGTCAGTTATAACCACTGTCGGAGCACCGTGGCGGAGTACGATGCTGTGTACAAAGAAGGTCGCAATATCGGTTGCTGTGCCTCGTGGGAGAGCTTTGGTTTCAATGTATCGCGTGAGGTAGTCTGTGGCAACAGCAATCCAACGATTACCTGCTCTGGACGTGGGAAATGGTCCGAGCAAATCTATGCCAACTTGATGAAAAGGAGTCGATGGAGGATCAACGGGATGCAGGAGTCCAGCGGGACGCACGGGTGGTGTCTTGCGTCTTTGGCAGTCGCGGCACGTTTTAACATACTGCTTCACGTCGTTGCGAAGGTTGGGCCAGAAGTACCTTTGACGTATACGCGAAAGTGTCCGTGTGAAGCCCAAATGACCCGATGATGGCTCGTCATGAGAGGCACGTAAAATGTCGTCACGTAGTATGGACGGCACAACAAGGAGGTAGGCGGCTGCGGTTGAGTGAAAAGCTGATTTATAGAGGACGCCCTCACGGAGACAAAACGTCGATAATGTGCGGGCGAACGTTCGAGGTGGCTCCGATATAAGGCCCTCGAGATGGTCGATGAGTGGCCGGAGCTCTGAATCGTCGCGCTGTTGCTTGCTCATGTCGGACGCCGTGAGAATGTAAAGGAATGCGCCTTCTTCATCAACGTCGGCCTGCGAAAGCTGAAGTGGAGCACGTGACAAGCAGTCGGCGTCGGTGTGCTTACGCCCGGACTTGAACGTGATCGTCATGTCGTACTCTTGTAAACGAAGACTCCAGCGTGCAAGACGACCAGATGGATCCTTGAGATTGGCCAGTCAGCACAAGGAATGGTGGTCTGTCACAACGCCAAACGGTCGGCCATACAGATACGGTCGGAACTTAGCAATGGCCCATACCACCGCCAAGCATTCCTTCTCCGTAGTTGAATAGTTCGTTTCAGCTGGTGACAGCGTACGGCTTGCGTAAGCGATGACACGCTCGGCTCCATCTTGCCACTGTACGAGAACGGCACCAAGACCAACGTTGCTGGCATCCGTATGCAGCTCAGTGTCGCCGTCTTCGTCAAAGTGCCCCAGAATGGGAGGTGTTTGCAAGCGGTTCTGTAATTCGGAGAAGGCATATTGTTGCTCCTGCTCCCAAACGAATGGAACATCGTCCTTTGTAAGCCGGTGTAGAGGTTCGGGTATGTTAGAAAAATTCTCAACGAAGCATCTGTAATACGCACAAAGTCCCAGGAAGCGCCGGAGCTCGTGCTTGTTCTTAGGTATTGGAAAAGAAGCAACGGCAAGTGTCTTATCGGGGTCTGGTCTGTGGCGAATGTGCGACCTCGCAGACCGGCGAAGTCTCGGCCTTACCAGACAGAGAGCGAGCCCCGACACGACCACTGTGATCAGAAGTATTTTAATGACTGACTCGAACGCTAGCGCGCGCAGGCCCCTCTCACGCGGCACCTGCCTCGTGCCAGAGCGAGCGTCTCGTCGTCTTCTATATGCGACGCCGATGCAGCTGCCGCTACAGAGGGCTCCCCCCCCTAGAGAGGAGGAAAGTCCGACGAACGATCGGAACTCCAGGAGACACGATGTGTCTTGGGTGCGGCGTCAGAAGGTAGCGATCCGGAATGCAGTAGCGTTGCGTCGCACGATGGTGGGGCCGATGGCAACGTTGCTTCGAAGTAGGCAGGCTTGAGACGTTCTAGAGCGATTGTGTCGGGCCGGCCGTTGACGTTGACGACGAATGTCGACGGACGACGCTCCAGAACTCGATACGGCCCGGAGTAGTGCGGCTGCAAGGGCTTCCGCACGGCACAGTTGCGCACGAAAACGTGTGTAGCAGAGGTGAGCTGCAGAGACACGTAAGGAGCTCTCGATTCGTGCGGGCGTGTAGGCACTGGTCGTATCTGCTGGAAGATGTCTTGCAGTTCGGAAACGTAGTCTCCCGCTAGTGGCACAGGTGTTTTGGCAGGGGGGATCGAAGAAGTCGCATGGCAGGCGTAGCGAACTGCCGTAGACCAACTCGGCGCATGAGCAGCCAAGGTCGCTTTCGATGGCAGCTCTAATGCCAAGCAAGACGAGTGGTAGTTGGACGACCCATTTCTCTGGTGATCCATGTGCCATGAGGGAGGACTTGAGATGCCTGTGGAAACGCTCGACCAGCCCATTTGTTTGTGGGTGGTAAGAGGTCGTGCGGAGGCGTGTCGTTCCGAGGAGCTTGAGGAGTTCGTTGAAGAGCGCCGAATCAAACTGCCGACCGCGATCGGTGACTACAGTTGATGGGCAGCCGAACCCCGCAATCCATGTCGACACGAAGGCTGCTGCAACTGTGGGCGCTGATATGTCGGCGATGGGTGTAGCTTCTGGCCACCGTGTGTAGCGGTCGATGCATGTCAGTATGTAGTTGTAGCCCTTGGAAGGTGGGAGAGGGCCGACTAGGTCCAAGTGCACGGTGTCGAAACGCGCGTCCGGTGGAAGGAAAGACTTCGCAGGAGGGACGGGATGGCGCTGGATCTTGGAGCGTTGACACGGCAAACAGCAGCGCACCCAGTCGCGAACTTGTGCGTTGAGCTGAGGCCAAACGTAGCGACTGGAAATTAGCTTCTGTGTCGCGCGAATCCCTGGATGCGACAGACAGTGTACAGCATCGAACAGGCGTCTGCGAAGCGGTGCCGGGATGAAAGGTCGGGGTGTGCCAGTAGAGGTATCACACACTACCGATGTACCATCTGAAGTCAGAACAACGTCCTCCAGTTTCGGCGACGTTGATGAATTTCGGAGGCTACGCAGCTCGGTGTCGTCACGCTGGTGAGTGGCGAGTAGGCCGACGTCGATGATGGAAGGCTCTGCAGTTGGTGTGGAGACTGCATCGACGCGGCTCAGAACATCGGCAGGAATGTTGTCGGTGCCTTTGACGTGACGGAACGTTGTCGTAAACTCCGAGATGTAGGAGAGATGTCTACTCTCGCGAGGCGAGTAGCAGGACGCCGATCGGTTCATCGCGTGCACAAGGGGCTTATGGTCAGTCAAGACACTAAACTGACGACCTTCTAGGAAGTGCCGGAAGTGTCGGACAGCCAAGTACACGGCGAGTAGCTCGCGGCCGAAAACGCTGTAGCGGCTCTGTGCTGGATTCAGCTTCTTTGAAAAGAAAGCGAGTGGATGCCATGTGCCGTCAATGAATTGTTGCAAAACGGCGCCAACAGCGTTGTTCGAGGCGTCTGTCATGATAGCAGTCGGCGCATCTGCTTTCGGATGCTTCAGCAGTGCTGCACTGGCCAGGGCAGACTTGACTCTTGTGAACGCGTGGGCGGCCTCTTCAGTCCACTGAAGCACTTCTTTTCTTTTGGAGCTTAGCAGAGAGTCTAGAGGGGCCACAAGTCGTGCACAATCGGGTATAAACCGTCGATAGAAATTGACGAACCCGAGAAATTGGCGAAGCTTCGTCATCGTAGTCGCTCGTGGAAAATCTTCGACGACGCGAATCGTGGACGGCAGTGGTCAAATGCCGTTCGCGTCGACTATGTGTCCAAGGAACTCGAGTTCCTGTTGACCAAATTCACTTTTGGCGGCGTTGATGACGATTCCTCGGCTGGCAAGGCGGGAGAACAACAACCGCAGGTGCTGAACGTGCTCTTCAATAGAAGTACTTGCTACAAGGAGGTCGTCGATGTAGGCAAAGACGAATGGCAAGCCTCGGGTAACGGAGTCGATGAAACGCTGGAACGATTGACCAGCGTTCCGTAGGCCGAAAGGCATGCGGAGGAATTCAAAAAGGACCGAAAGGTGTGGTGATGGCGGTCTTCGGGATGTCTTCCTCGGCGACTGGCAACTGATGATAGGCGCGAACAAGATCGATCTTGGAAAAGGTCGTCGCACCGTGCAGCGCTACCGTAAAGTCCTAGATGTTCGGAAGCGGGTAGCGATCAGGAACTGTGATGTTGTTGAGCGCCCGGTAATCGCCACATGGACGCCAATCCCCAGTCTTCTTGGGCACCATGTGAAGTGGTGACGCCCAGTTGCTTGAAGAAGGTCGGATGATACCGAGTGCGAGCATGTGCTCGAACTCTGCGCGAGCAACCTTGAGTTTCTCAGGGGACAAACGCCGAGGTCGAAAATAGACCGGAGGGCCGGAGGTGACGATGTGGTGACAAACGTCGTGTTGGACCGGTTGAGTCCAGTCCGGCTGGCGCGTCAGAGTGGAGAACTCACGGAGAAGCTCGGCGAACGGTTCTTCCAGCATAGAAGATATTGGTGCGATTGGCGATGTGGTTGTCGCAGGCGCACCGGTAACGGTCAGTTGCGGAACAGAGTCGATAAGACGACGTTGTTTCACGTCGACAAGGAGCCCATAGCGGTGCAGGAAATCAGCTCCGATGAGGGCGCGTCGGACATCTGCAACCAGGAAAATCCAGCGAAACGCTCGTCGGAGGCCAAGATTGAGCATGATGGAGCGTGATGCGAAAACGGGAATCTTGGTACCGTTGACGGCTTGCAAAAATGACACAGGTGTCGTTTTTCGGTCGGAGCGTTGAGCAGGAATGATGCTTACGTCCGCTCCTGTGTCGACTAGGAAACGTTGTCCTGTGGCTCTGTCCGTGAGATAGAAGAGGCGACTTGTGTGCTGGGCCGGACCGCTTGTCGCCGTCAGAGGTCGGCCGGCCTGTTTCCCTGCCACGAGCACGGACGCCGGCAGTGACGAGCGTCGGCTCCAAAACGGCGATGGTAGTAGCAGACGCCCGGCGTAGGCGACGCGTCCCGGCTGGTGGGTGTGCGTCTCCCTTTGCTGGAACTTCGTTGGCGTGAACGGCGAGGTGACGCGTGGCGATGTTCCGCTGCAGAGAGATGCGCTCGAGACGCTCACACAGGGCATCGAACGGCGATTGTGCTGTTGAAGACGGGAGAGTCCGCAGCGTGGTTGTACTGTCGCTAGTAGACGCTGTCGTGGCTGCGATGGTTGGCGTGGCTACTTCCATCACCTTGTCGGCCAACGCGGAGAGTCCGGTGAGGTCCATGGTAGAAGCTGTCGCCAAAACCATCTGCACGTTAGCCGGTAGTCGTTGCAAAAATAACTCGCGTAACAGCGCGTCGTCGACGGATCTCGCGTTGTCTCCGAGGAGCTGCTTCATTCGGCGAAG
This sequence comes from Rhipicephalus appendiculatus, assembly GCA_030522465.1. Taxonomy (NCBI): domain Eukaryota; kingdom Metazoa; phylum Arthropoda; class Arachnida; order Ixodida; family Ixodidae; genus Rhipicephalus; species Rhipicephalus appendiculatus. The sequence continues at coordinate 17,398 of JALIZH010003836.1, read as the reverse complement.
AAGTTGACTTGGGCGTCGGTCGCCGAGTTCTTCAGCGGACAGAAGCTACTGGATACGAGAACGCTGTGAAACTGCCGTGCGCTGCAGCAGGGTCGTCTTGAGGTCGTCGTAAGCGTTCGCAGACAGCGGGGTGCTCAGCAGATTCACTACTTCGTCAATAGCAGTGGGCGTGAGTGCCGCGACAGCGTAGTGGAACTTCGTAGCTTGGGAGCGGATACCAGCAACTTGAAATTGTGATTCCGCCTGAAGAAACCACGCCGATGGATGCTGGTCCCAGTACTGTGGAAGGCGGACAGTGATGGCTGAGCAGGAGGGCTCACCGCGTTGCTCGGGAAGGTTCTGGTCTCGAGAACTCGTGCTGTCGGTCTGTTCCATGGTCGCCTCTGCCGCGGAAACGTATGGCCACAATCACGTTCGGGTCACCAAACTGTGGCGAATGTGCGACCTCGCAGACCGGCGAAGTCTCGGCCTTACCAGATAGAGAGCGAGCCCCGACACGACCACTGTGATCAGAAGTATTTTAATGACTGACTCGAACGCTAGCGCGCGCAGGCCCCTCTCACGCGGCACCTGCCTCGTGCCAGAGCGAGCGTCTCGTCGTCTTCTATAGGCGACGCCGATGCAGCTGCCGCTACAGGTCGAATTCCGTCGTAGCTGACGACATGGCCTAAAAATTTCAGCTGATCATATCCGAAATGACATTTTTCAGGCTTTAAAGACAAACCAGCAATGCGAATTGCGTTGAGAACGGCGTGTAGGCGCTCGAGATGCTGGTCGAAGGTTTCAGAAAAGACCACTATATCATCTAAATAGACGAGGCACGACTGCCACTTCAGACCTGAAAGAACCGTGTCCATCATACGCTGAAAAGTGGCAGGAGCGGAGCACAAACCGAAAGGAAGGACCTTGAATTCGTAGAGGCCATCTGGCGTAATAAATGCTGTTTTTTCACGGTCTCGCTCGTCAACCTCGATCTGCCAGTAGCCGCTGCGAAGGTCCATTGACGAGAAGTATCGGGCATGTCGAAGGCGATCCAGAGAGTCATCGATGCGGGGTAGGGGATAGACGTCCTTCTTTGTAACATTGTTGAGCTTGCGGTAGTCGACGCAAAAACGCATCGTTCCGTCTGTCTTTTTCACGAGGACCACAGGGCGAGGCCCATGGGCTGGTGGAAGGCTGTATTATGTCGTCAGCAAGCATTTGTCGGACTTGGTCTCGGATAGCGTCTTGCTCCCTACGAGAGATGCGGTAGGCACGTTGGCGTACGGGCCTTTCATTGGGGTTTGTGATGATCCTGTGTTTCGTGATGGGCGTTTGGTTCACTCTTGATGTTGAGGCGAAACAGTCCGCAAAAGATTCTAAAAGGCTTCGAAGGCTAGCCTGTTGGACACTCGACAGTTTCGAATTCACATCGATCTTAACGTGAGCCCGTGCGTCGCCGTGAGAATCTTTGCCACCTTGTGTAACTGTGACCAAATCAGCAGAATCATTGATTGGCTCCAAATGGGCGATCGCGGTTCGTGGGGAAAAATGCTGATATTCATGGCTGAAATTTGTCACTAAAATCTGTGCAGTCCGTGACGAAAGCTGCAGGATGCCTCGGGCTACGCAAACCTGTCGAGCCAACAAGACTGACAGGTTACCCTCAACGACGCCGAGAATGGGAATGTCATCGTCGCTTTCCACAGTGATGAATGCAGTGCTTCGCGGCGGCAAAGTAGTGCAGTCACCCGAAATACGTAACACCGTAGACTGTGCGTGGTGGTCAGCCGTACCAGTTGCTGGAAAAAGTCACAATCAGCTCTCGAAGGTTGATAATCGCACCGTACTCCCGAAGGAAGTCCATGCCCAGTATGATCTGCCTCGAGCACTCGGGCAGTATGATAAACGACCCGACAAAAGTGGCTGCACGAATTTGTACTCTCGCGGTGCATTTCCCGATCGGCGTGAGAAGATGACCGCCTGCTGTTCGAAGCCTAGGCCCTGTCCACTGCGTCATCACCTTGCGAAGTGCGGTAGCCAGTTGTCTGCTCATAACCGAATAATCGGCACCAGTATCGACGAGAGCGGTGACCGGGTGGTTATCAACAGAAATAAGTATGTCGGCTGAAACGATGTCACCGTTCTCAAACGAAGGCTTTGAAAGTGAACAGTCGCTGTTGTCGTTCGTGTCGTCGTTATCGTCGTCGTCGTTGTTCTCGTCGTCGTTGTTGTCGTCGTCGTCGTTGTTGTCGTCGTCGTTATTGTTGTCGTTATCATCATCGTCGTCGATATTACCGTCGTTATTGTTGTGGTTATCGTCGTCGTCGTCAGATTGTCGCAGCGGAGGATGTTTCGAAGTGCGATGGACAGCGGCCCTACCCCCGGAGGTCGCTGCTCCTAGTTTCCCCGACTTGGACTCGCGGGCCGGTTGCCCACGGAAGCGGAAAACGTAGGGTAGCGTCTAGGTGACGTGGATCGTCGAGGAGGTGGTGATAGAGACTGTCGCCTCTGTGGAGAAGGAGATCGGGGAGTCGGCAGGGACGGTTCGAAAGGCGCAAACTGGTCATACGGTGACGAATGTTGGCTGGCCAGATACTGTTGAATCTCTCTCGGCCGCTCTCCCTCGCGTGGACAACGAGCATTGGGGTGAAATCCTTGGAGACCCATTCTTCGGTAATAGCAGGCACGATACAAGTGACCCGCTTCGCCACAGTGGAAGCAGAGTGGCTGATTGTCAGACGTACGCCACACGCTTGACTTCCCCGTATTCTGTCGGGGGGCTCGTGGACTCGTACGTACGGGTATATGCAGGGGGTCTCTGGAACTGGCGCAGCGGTTCTTCAGACGGCGGAGGGTAACAGTTGTTCACGGGCTGTGCGGGTAGCCGCAGTGCTTGCGTGTAAGTTAGCACGGGTGCTTCGTGTCTCGCTGGCACGAATGGCTGTGTCGCCTGGCGAACTTCTTCGCGGACAATATCAGTAAGGGACGTTACGGGCGGCTGAAATCGTGCTCCCTGAAGTCGAGCGAGTTCCTCGCGCACGACACTGCGCACAAGTTTTCGAAGGACATCAGTGTCGTACGCCAACGCTGGAGCCGATGCTGATCCCAGAGTGATATGGCGGTCGTAAACTGAGGAGCGTTGCTGAAGGGCTCGTTCCATAGATGTCGCTTCGCTGACGAACTCAACTACTGTAGCTGGAGGGCTTCGCATCAGTCCAGCAAACAATTGCTCCTTTACGCCGCGCATCAGCAGACGGACCTTCTTCGCCTCCGTCATACTCGGATCAGCACGCTTGAAAAGTCGCGACATGTCCTCGACGAACATGGCTACGCTTTCATTCGGCTTCTGAAATCTGCTCTGCAGGGCCTGCTCTGCTCGCTCTTTTCGTTCGGGACTGCTGTAGGTGTCGCGTATCTGCCGTTGGAATTCCTGCCAGGTGGTGATCGACGGCTCATGGTTAACGAACCATATGCGGGCAGAGTCATCCAGGGCGAAATACACATACCCCAGCTTCTTCCTTTCGTCCCAGCAGTTGACATCGGCCACCCGATCGAAGTCGTCGAGCCAGTCCTCCACGTCCTCAGAGGGGTCACCATGAAAGGGCCGCGGTAAGCGCGGTGTGTCGAGGACCAGCGACGCAGGTACTTGTCCCGTACCTGTATGTCTCTAGCGTCTGACTTGCGGTTGTGGTCGGCATCCTCGTTAGATCTTGCAGGCCGTACTCCGGAGGCAGTCCTTGAAGCCGCCGGCTTTTGCGTAGGCTGTCTGATTCCGATGAGGTTGAACCGGTGTCGACGGCTTCCAATTCCTGGGGGCCAGAGTACATAGACGTCTACCCAGCAGCTCCACCAGTTTGTCACGGATAAAACCACACAAGACCTTAGATCGGCACAGGTTGGTTTACTCCAAAAGCCCCTCGTCGTTCTCTTCTTCGATCATTGCCCCGAGCTCTCATTAGTTGTGTCAATGCCGCGGCAATATTTGCTTCAGAATTAACTGCACTTGCTCGAAGGAATGACCCCAATCGGGCTGACAAGGACTGAAGAGGATGCAGACATCATCGGCGGTTTTTTTGCCGTCGCCGTCACGATAATGTTTCGTCTATTGTCCAAGTTGATGACATTGCCCCAGGCATCATATGTTCACCGCACTAGGAAAAACACGCAAGAGATCAGGACGTAAACAAACTCTTGGAGTTCTTGCTGAACTATGTTCAGCTTCAAGAATTCGAGGCTCGGCGGCGCAGACAGCAGCGGTGGCTAAAATATGCGCTGCGCGCTGCGAGTTCTTGTTGCTGTCAGATGTACCCTTTTGCAATATAACATGAGGAGCTGGTGGTGTCTGCACTCAAATTATTGGGAACTCGCCGCACTGCGACTATTCGGGGCAAGTTAAGTACATTTAAATGTGGCAATTAATGACTGCGGCGTCTTTTCGGTTCGCGTAACCTCAAACCATGCCAACGCTCAAAGTTTGCCATCGTACCAGACAACGCCCCCGTCTACGCGGCGGTAAGAACAAGTGGGGCAGGAGAAAAAATTTCATAGCGGAGAGAGCTGAAAAGATGTTTTTTAACAAGAAGGTGTTTTATGCCGGGGTCCACGAAGGCTTAAGTGGCGTATTTCTGTCACGGAAATGACGTCGAAAAATTGGGCATACTCAGATGGCAAAGAAAAAAATTTCCGTCAACGGGAGTCGAACCCACACCCTCTCGGTCCTCGGCAATAGATTCCGGGCACGCTACCAATGCGCCACGTTTTTTTTTTTTCATTTCCGTTTGTACGTCGCATACATATAGCGCTCTCGAATGGCTGGATTTTACTGCCACCCTGACTGAAGACGAGCAGGAGAGTAATTTGAAAAAAGTATAGCACGCTTTATCGAGGTAGAAAGAGCAAAATAATGTATCCCTTCATGGTTGGGAAGGGTGGTAGGCCTGCTTACTATGAAGGAAGTTTAAGTCGCAATTGTCTTTATGCAGTCCATTGCGCCTCGTTCCCACACTTTGAAGGCATTACAAACGTGCCTTTTTATATTTAATACTGTCCTCCCACAGCGTTCTTTGTCGGCTGGGTGGAGTCGCCCTTAGAGAGCGGTAAAGTGAAGTAATGCATAATGACCGTGACTTCCGGGATTAGATCCTCAGACGCGTCGTCGCCCCGCGTCCGTCCCAGTCGGCGTGTTTCCAATATGTGAGGCGGAATTTTGACGACACCTTAACACACCACGAGGTGGCGACCTGAGCCCGAGCGTCGGGCTCGCTCATAGCATGCATTCATTTCCAAATAGCTCTGTGACGCGCGCCTGCCTCACCTGGCTGTAATGACGCGTTCTCCGTCCCGAGAAAACTTTCGGCCGGGCTACAGGGAACACACAACGTGCGTTGCGTTTCCCTCTAGTCCCGCTGTGGCGTTGAATTACATGTCGCGAGTGGGCGACCTTTGCTCAAGCTCTGCGTCCAATCAGCGACGTTCCTGTGGCTGTCGCACCGCATTCTTTGATCACGCTCTCACCTTTAACTACTACAGTTTCCACAAGGGTTGGAGAACACTATTTTGTTCCGCTACAGTTTTTCATTTTTTTCCCGTGTTCTACTGGGAGACACCACTCCCGTTGCTGCGGCGATGGAAGTGGACTCCGCAGAGTGCCGACGCGACGTCGCGACGTCGGCTGGATCCGGCCCAAGGAAGAGAAATTGCCCACATAGTCAAGCCGGCAGTGAAGACACCATGCTGTATTCATGCTCGAGTGACGACGCTTCTGACGCTGAAGGCTTCGAAAGAGTGTCCCACCGAAAGGCGAAAAGAAGGAACATCAGCGGACAGTCGTCTTCAAGTAAGTCAACTGTGATGCCACCACGGAGGCCGTCAGCGCACACTATTCTATTTGTGCCTGACACAAGTACGGACAATCTCAACAGCCTTAATTGGCAACACATCTCGATGTCTCTGGAAGCTCTCATTCCGGGAAAGATAAAGGATATTAGAATCAATGAGCGAAAGAACGTTCTTGCTGTTGATGTTCACAACCGAAGCGCACTCGACCCTCTGATGAAGCTAAGAACCCTGGGTGATGTTAATGTCCACTACGTCGTTCCACAGAGTAACGACACCACCGCTGGTGTTGTCTACGACATTGACACATCAATTATTGACAACGACATGCCGATATCGATCAAGCCGGCGACAGATGGCGTTACCATACTACACACTCGACGTCTTGGCAGTTCGAGTTGTATGAGGCTCCTCTTCAAAGGTGACTCCCTACCATCCCATGTAAAGGTAGGCCTATTTCGACGTGCGGTACGACCCTTTATACCCAAGCCCCTTCAATGCAGGTGTCAGAAGGTCGGACACGTGAGCGCACTATGTCCAAATTCAACAGTAAGCCCACGGTGTTCCGAGTCACACGACTCGGGCACTTGCCGTGCAAAAGAGCCCGAGTGCTCCAATTGCCAGGGTCCTCACGCTGCATCCTCGAAAGAATGCCCGCTGCTAAAGAAGGAGCAGCAGATATTGAGGAAGATGGTCCGTGACGGATCATCACACAGAGATGCGCCGCCGCAATAAGGCGTCGATGTCCCCGGAAACGAAGGTCATCTGGCGTAAGGGAGCAGTCACGCCCGGCAGTGACTCCTCCCACCCCTCCGCAACTTCCTCTTCAACCTAACTCAAATAAGGAAAAGACGGTCTCTGGAAAACGCGGTTATGTCGCCGCGGCTTCGGCAGGTGAGGTGTGGCCAGCACTACCGAAGACATGTCAAGCATCAGAGCAACAGCAAGGCATTCGCCCACTCAACTCTAATGTCGCTGCTGGTGACGAGATACGAGAGAGAGACTCACAACTGATCACCATGCTAAAGTCTCTCACAAATGTCATGCGCCTGCTACTGACGAACATGGACACTCCAGCTGCTCGCAGTGCTCTACAGGTACTGGACGCTCTGACCCCAGTGCTTGAGAACATCGAGTAAAGTCATGGCCCATTCATCGGTGTGTTTCCGCAGTCAAGTCAAGAAAGCGTCTCTTTTTCAGTGGAATGCCCGCGGCCTCAAATCCAGAATCTCTGACTTTAGGCCCTTTGTCTTCGAGATTCATTTCGCGGTTCTCGTAATTTGCGAACCGAACTTTCAGAACGTTCTCCGCATATCTGGTTATGAGTCATTCTTGTCATCGACTTGCGGGGAACGAAGCAAGGTTGTTGTATATATAAGATGTGAACTTACATACGTGGAGCACCCAGTGTTACCTGACAATGAGAACCAGTACGTTTGTTTAACAGTGAAAACGAAGGAGCTTACGTTCACTCTTGTTGCAGCATACATTTCCCCTTCAAGTCACTTTGATTCCAACCACCTGCAAACCTGGTTAACATCAACGCCTGGTCCCTGGATTCTCACTGGAGACTTCTATGCTCATCACCCGCTATGGGGTAGTGTGAAGATGGACTCTAGGGGAAGAAAATTGGCAGTATTCGCGACACAGCACAATCTGTGCTGCCTCAACAATGGTAGTCCGACATATCTGCGGGCAACGACCTAAAGCAGTTGCTTGGACTTGACCTTGGTCTCTTGACAGCTGGAAAGACGCGTAAAATGGTTCGTGGATATCGAATCTCACGGAAGTGGCCATCTTCCTACTGATCTGAAGATAAAGGGACTATCCTAGGGCACCTCTACCTCTCTCCGACGGACTATTGACTGGTCGGCGTTCCGGCTGTACATGAAGGAAGTCTGTGAAGGTACGGCTCCATCAGATTTTGACAATGAGATTCGCAACACCATGAAAGAGGCCACGCGCACATATCAGCCATTTGCGAATTACAGTGAATTTGAAGCCGAATTACAGAACCTACGGGCGATTAGGAGACGCGCGGAAAGAAGATACAGGCGAACTAAATGAATACAAGACCTCAGGGAGGCAAGACGGCTGCAAAAGAAGATGCAGAGCCGTATTGATGCACTTCAATCCAAAAGATGGAAGCTCTTCTGTGAGTCCTTGGATCCACGTCAACGTTTATCCAAAATATGGAGGACCGTTCGCGGACTTCGTGATCTACCGCATCAGCGGTTTCCTTTCAAGTCTCTTGCTCTGAAACAGGGCCGAAGAGAGATCGAGGTGGCTGAAGAATTCTGCGCGAAACTGATTGGCTCCCAGGCTCCATGCGCACCTCTGCAACGAGTCACTCCTGTGTCTCGGGACTCTCTCATGGACCTCATGTTCTCAACAGAGGAGCTAGAAGCGGCACTGGCAAGCTGCAGGCGCTCATCAGCTCCCGGGCCGGACGGTGTGACTTACTTAGAGCTCGGAAACCTTGGGGAGAAGGCGCGACACGTGCTGCTAAATGTGTAGAACGAGTCTTCGAGCTCGGGACTTGTTCCACGGGAATGGAAATGTAGCCGCTTGGTTCCACTTCTTAAACCAGGCAAATCGCCGTTAGTTCTATCACCGTACCGACCCATTGCTCTATCCAGCTGTATTGGGAAGGTTATGGAAAGAATGGTGCTGACACGCTTGGAGTGGTACCTGGAACAGCACAACGTCTACCCAGACGCTATGGCAGGTTTTCGACGTGGGCGCTCCTCAATCGATAACGTAATTGAACTAGTGACGTTCGTCCAACATCAAAGACGCCTTAAACGCCTCACAGCAGCATTGTTTCTTGATATAAAAGGCGCCTACGACAATGTAACGCATGGTGCAATTCTAGACGCAATGACTGAAGTCGGAGTGGGCGGCCGTACATTTGAGTGGATATGCAGCTATTGACTGGTAGAAGTTTTTTCATGGTCACTGAGGATGGTGCCACATCTTGCCATCAAACAGAACGTGGAGTGCCGCAAGATTGTGTATTAAGCCCGACGCTATTCAATCTTGTGCTCGTTGGCCTCATCAAATGTCTGCCCAAGACAGTCCATGTGTCTATATATGCAGACGAGATCTGCATCTGGGCATCTGCCGTGACACGCCTACAAGTACGAGCCAGATTACAAAAGGCAGCTACAATGACCGCGTTGTATTTGAAAAATCAAAGTTTGGAACTGTCCCCAGAGAAGTGCTGCCTTGTCGCATTTACACACAAGACAATGCGGCTGTACCCAATAACGCTCAATGGGCAAGTAGTTCCTCATGACCGGAAGCATCGCTTTTTAGGCGTAATCATCGACCGAGATTTATCATGGACGCCACATATTTTGTACTTAAAGAGACGGTTGACTACCATAGCGCACCTTCTCAAGTTCCTCGGTGGAAAGCCGTGGGGCACTTCAGTACAGGCAACGCTGCAGCTCTACAATGCATTGTTTCTCGGCTTTGTGAGATACAGCCTTCCTGTGATGGGAAATACTTGTAAAACTAATCTGCGTGTACTCCAGGGGCTGCAAGCTCAAGCCCTAAGAACGTGCTTCGGTCTTCCGAAATGTGCGTCTACAGCGGCAACAATTGTCATTGCTAGAGATCATCCTATGACCACGTACTTAACCACTGATTCCCTCAGGGCACATATTCGACACCTTGCCCGGGTACCTTCGCCCCATCTGGCATCTTTACCTGCAGAAAGGCCGCGTACAACATTCAGTCACATTATTGCTGCCCATAGTAGTTCTTTGCCCTCGAACTATACGCCTGCAGCAAGACCTTCCTCGCCTTTTTGTGGTGCCTACATGACCTGAAGTGCGCCTTTCTATACCTGGGGTTACGAAGAAGAAAAAATGTCACCGCTTGCACTTAAACAGGCCGCATTACTTTATTTACATGAGGTGTACAGTGCTGTCACGCATATCTACACTGATGGTTCAGTTATGGCTACAAGCTCAACCGCTGCCGTAATAATTCCAGCAAGATCTATGACAATACAGCTAAAAATGTTTGACGCAACCTCAACTGCAGCTGCTGAACTAGTAGCCCTACGTGCTGCTCTTCAGTTTGTTATAGAGCAGACACCTAATTCGTGGGCTATCTTTTGCGATAGCAAAGCTGCCCTGCAAAGTCTGCCCTCCGCTTTACGCCATGGCTCCCATGAGCAGCTCGTGGCGGAAATCAGACAAATCCATCATGAAGCAATTGAAAAAGGGCACAAAGTGATATTCCAGTGGCTTCCTAGTCACTGTGGCATTCAAGGAAATGAACAAGCGGACGCAGCTGCCCGATCCGCCCACGACAGTGTCAGCAGTGTCGCCATTCCACTTTCAAGATCCGACGCCGCAAAAGAAGTTCGTGTACTAGCCCGTCGTCTGATGTTGGACTTGTGGCATTCACGGGCATTCACAAGTGCGCGGCTGCATACTTTGGATCCTGACCTCCAGCTACGTATCCCGCCCAGCCTATCACGACGTGACAGTACCTTGCTGGCCCGTCTGTGGCTTGGAGTGGCGTTCACAAATGCCTATTCATTTCTGATTGGAATGGCTGACAGCCCATCATGTGAAATATGCGGGTGCAGCGAAACAGTCGCGCACCTTCTTTTTGACTGCACCCGCTTCAACAGCGAAAGAGCGACCCTCTCAGCCGCACTGGGCCAGCTGGACAACCAGCCCCTCACAGGGAACAAAATCCTGGGGCTCTGGCCTACCCGGTCTGCAACACGAGCCACTCTGAAGGCGTTAATGCGGTTTCTGCAAGCTACCGGACTGAATGACAAACTGTGACTGTGCGCGAACAATGTTGCTGCCTAGTACACGGACGGTGTTCCAGACACAACTTTTTCTTTTTTTTGCCTACTGTCGCAAACTCTTCTTCCTCTCTTTCATTCTTTTACACCCCCTCTTCCCCTTCCCAAGTACAGGGTAGCAAACCGGAGTCCTCCTCTGGTTAACCTCCCTGTCTTTCCTTTATCTTTCTCTCTCTATCTCTCTCCACAAGGGTTTGTTAAGTCAGTCATCACGGGCGTTGATCATCCGGTTAGAGATGTATCACCAAGTGTCAACGTGGGTGCACCTACATTGCCAAACAATGATAGTCATTACGCAAGCTCTCTTTATTACGGCGAAAGCCTTTAATGTCTCATGCTCACGTCCGTCCGGTGTCCGTCCGTCCGTCCGTCCGGCGGCGTCCGTCCATCCGTCCGTCCATCCATCCGTCCATCCATCCGTCCGTCCATCCGTCCGTGTCAGTCCGTCCGTGTCCATCCGCCCGTCCGTCTGTGTCCGTCCATCCGTGTCCGTCCATCCATCCGTCCGTCCGTCCGTCCGAGCCCTTACACGGAGGCAGGTGGCCGCCGGGGTGCGCAAACGGACGCCGGTCGCGTCGGACACTACAACGCTCGCTCTTTGATTGCGTAGCGTCGCTGTGCCCAGCGTTTGGAATCATTCTGACCGACGCCGTCTCAATGGACACAGGCGTTCGCGGAGCACACTTTGGAATTGACAAAGGGTCCGTCAATTTAAGCGCTGGAGCGCGGATGGCGTTTGTACGATGCGCAATGCGCGAGAAAATACGAACGCATGCAAACGGAGGAAGATTAGTCTCGCGTTTTGGTGCGATTCGTGGCAAAAAATTAAACAAGAAAACACGCACACATTCGGTTTGCGTGTTATCCCACTGAGAGTGTAAAAGAAAAAAGACATGGTATAGTCAGTCGAATCGCCACACGCTTTCGCCGTACACACTTTGGAATGTACAAAGTGTCCTTGATTTTTCGTACAGTATACATTCAATTATTTCTGTAAGAACACGTTTTACTTTCGTATTATACTGATCGGTATGACGGAGGGAAGAAGCGTGTTTTCTAAAAGCCTGAGCAGGCGTGAGAACTCGCGCACCGCTTCAGGGATGGAGCGCGTAGAGCTGGTACCCTAGGCACACACCGGAAGTTTAGTTTTAATCGTTAAGTTTAGAGCGCACTCGGCGGGCTAGAGTGTTGTGGAGCTCCTTAACGCACCCATCGATCGCTCCTGGGGCCGAGAGGAAACACTGGAGCCGTCTTTCGGGAGAAGAAGCGTCGGTGGAAAGTTGAGGGGGCTGCCGCACTCGAGCAGCAACTGCCAACTTTGTTCGTAAGGGCGCAGTCGCGAGCGCTTTTAGACAGGCACCAGAAGATGGCCCAGGAGCTCGTTGTGCTCTTAACGCTTACATCGGGTTTTAGCGACAAGACTGCACGAAGACCGCATCGGTGCCTGGAGCCACCATATTCCCTTAAGCCGACGTTTTGTTTAGTTACGCTATATAGATCGCATCCGAAGGAGTTAGGCGCTAGGCTGATTTTGGATAACTTTCCAGTTTGCTGCTATCGCATCCTCTGATATTTTGCTCCGCAGTGGATCTTCTCCATTCAGTAAATAGAAACACACGGGTTGGTAACGAAGGTAGTGCCGCCCGCCACGGTAGTATAGGGGTCATGGTACTCGACAGCTGACCCGCAGTTCACGGGATCAATCCCGGCCACGGAGGCTGCATTTTCGATTGACGTGAAAATGCTTGAGGCCCGGGTACTCAAATTTAAGGGCACGTTAAAGAACTCCAGGTGGTCGAAATTTCTCAAGCCCTCCTCTATTGCCTTTCTAATATTCGTATGGTGGTTTGGGGACGTTAATTAAACCGCAGCAATTATTATTGTTACTATTAACGAAGGTAACGCTGGTAACTATTTAGATGTCAATGCCAAAGTGACTGAAACAGATCCTTGACTTGAGATACATCATAGGTTCTTACCGCCGAGTTTGATATTATTATTTGGCTGTTTGTACTGATAGGTACATAACTTGTATCTTCGTTGTCCCCACACTTTGATCTTGTCCTATTGCACTCTATCTTCTCAAAAAGCTATAAAATGCCATCACAGCGGCAGTGCCAGTGCACTGTCATCTAGCTCAATTAAAAGCAGCTTGTGAAATGCTTGACAAAATAGAAATGCGGCGCATTTATCAAACATAGCAGTGCACAAATTCCATAACGCCTATGAATAGAAAAGTCTGTGCAGTCACCTTGGGCCCAGGGAAGCACCTGGGAGTGCGGCTGGAAGTCTGGGACATCACGTATGCATTTGCTCTTGCGCGTCGCATCAATGCTCTTTTTCCCACGAACTGTACGCGAGTGGAATCGCCTCCCTGGTGATATTGTGGATGCAGTGACGGTGTCTTCTTTTTTAGCGGAGCGAAAGAACGTGTAACATGTCTCACCACCATATGCATATTCTATTTTGAGACGGTGGCGCGGTTGTGTGTGTTCGTGTGTTTTTTTGTATTTTTTTTCCTTGGTGTGACGTTGTTAGGTATTCATATATTGTTATGCTTTGTGCACTTGCAGCCCATGCACAGTATTTTCCTATTTTTTCGCTTTCTGAATTGTGTCCGCGGTATTTCTGTTACGCATATCTGTGGCATTGTGGTTCACGGTATTGTGCAAATTTTCAGTGTGCTGTTTTTGTATACTACCCACTCCTGCTAATGGCTTCATTCTGAAGCCAGGAGAAACCCTGTATATAAATGCGCACTGCTCTTTTGTGCGGCTGCTGCAGCCAAGATCAATTTCTTGACTCACATTGTACAGTTCTGACTTTGAACGGTGGAGTTATCCTTAGTCCTCAAATTGCGCGTTTGCTAAAGCCCGAAAGTTTATATTTTATGTAGATGGACTCATCTGTACGCTGGAAAGAACTGATCTTGGCGCAGGCGGCTTGCTGATGGTAGTGTTTGCTCCACAGAGCTTCAGACATTTTTTTTCCAAATATCTTATAGAGCATACAATTTAAATAAAAGTGCACCAATACTCAGAGACGAACTTCAGGCATTGTGCTTTGAGAAAGCTATGAGAAAGCTATTTATATTATTTCACAAACGCGGCGGGAATTGCAGTGGCTGTTAACGGTCACTGTGTTTTTGCTGTTACGTTTCCCGGCTGTCAGCTATATTCCTCACAGTCGATTCAAAAACACGTCATCAGGACTCTACTTTACTAGCTTTAGCAATAGCAATACATGCTGTTCACATTTTGCCGCCTCAGAACCAGCACAGCTGCGGTTGCAGTGAAGGCACGCCTCATTTTAGTGTTATGAACCACTTCTCCGAAAAAATATTTTCCAGCCCAGTGTGGAGTACAGTGTGAAGAAAGTGCACAGCACGGTGCACTGTGTGCCATGACTCTTGTTTGCAATGTCAGGGCCATCATAGGCGTGCGCAAGGTTCCTCTTAAAGGGGGGGGGGGGGGGGGGCGAAGGTTTGTCGCAGCGCTCCCCTCTCTAATATGTCAATGTATGGGGCCGCCTTTGCGCCTCCCCCAGCTTGCTGCGCCCCCCCTCCCTATTATGTCAATGTATGGGGCTGGCTTTGCGCCCCCCCCGACTCCCCCCTCCCCCCCGTCCACATGCCTATGAGTGCCATGGCATAATTTTCTGTTCAGAAATAACAATGTACCATTTTTTACTGGTGTCTTGCACACTATACGTGCTTTTGAATTAAAAAAACTTCACTGAGTGCATATACATACGTGTGTATACACAAATGCATTTAGGTACCTACTGCATTTCGTTCTTATTGCCTGCCGTAAGCGTCCTCCAACAATTTTCGACGGACTCCTGGGAGATATCTTCTCAAGCTGAAGATGTCACTGCTGTGTGTTTCGCGCAGGCCTCTTTTCTCTTCTGAGACATGCACTGTGATCGGCACCACAAAAATTGGGGGACCCTTATTCTTCGCCTTTAAGAGTTGAACGCGATAGCGATATCCTGTCCCTTCAATCACGTAGTGCATACTATGTAATGGGTAGCATGCTTTAAACCAGGAGCAATTATGTGCGGCCAATGTGGGAAATGTTTTCGAACTTGCTATGCACTTCACTACGTGGTGTTAAGGGAATACGCGCAGTAAGGTGTGTGCCGTTTGTCATGGGTGGCTGGCTTTAAACTATGAAATTGTTATGATAGTCACATATTCTGACGCCCGATGGCAATGTACGCTTGTACCACGCAATATTCCTGGGCTATTGCATGTTATATTGCGACGCCTATATAAAGGACACTTGCGTTTCCGAAGCATGAAAGTTATTTTCACTGTATTTCCAAGCAGAGGAAGTTATTTTCACAGTATTTCCAAGCAGAGGCATGGCTGAGTGGTAGAACACCTGCTTGCGACGCAGACGACCCGGTTTCGATCCTCACTCGGACCCAAAAATTTTATTATTTATTTTATTTGCATCTTTCTCGATTTTTCGGTCACGGACAAGATGATGATTTTTCGCTCACAACCAACGACGCCGACGACGACGCCGGAATTTCTGCGAAACGAGCTCTTTAACGCTATCGTGTTAAAATGATGATGAAGACGCAGGAAAAATATATATGTATAAGCGTCGAGTGGGTGTTTTGGCGTCATGTGTGAGCTTGCCCTAACGCTTATTGAATGATGTGCTAAAACTTATATCCCGGGCTCTACATACGCAGAAACCTGGCTTAGAAATGCTTTTCGTTCATGTATTGGCTTTCATGTTTTAAGACGTCATCGTGTGTTTATCTTTCACAATGCGACTGAGAGCTGGGACGGGCACCGGCCTTTGTTTTGAAGCACTGTTGGAAGTCCAGTAACTATGATGCTTTACAAGCGTAACGTCATTGTATGCTTTCTGTTCTATGCATTCAACAATAACACACCACACTGTTCAATGTTTATAGATTATACATTGTAGAATCGCGTTCCCACTGACTTTGCCAATTGTGTAATAAACTATAACGGGCACTACTTGTATCTCGTCGGTTTCTGATTGGCACGCATTGTTGAATTGCCCGGTCTATGTGTACTTTGAAATATTGCGAATACATAGTGGCAAATTATATAGGCTATATTACATGTATATTTTCAGCGGTGGCGGGAAACTAGGTGCAATCCTTTGGAGTTGTCCTTGTTCACCTTAAATACTCATGTTATTTTGTGATATTGCGCAGTTCGTTGTCTTTTTCTAGGGTTGCATTACATTCGCGTCAATCATTTCTCGTCTTACGGCTAAGACGCAGCAGCTGCTTCCTTCGGAGCAGTATCTGATTTCCTCGAGGTGATCTGGTGCGATACATTGAGGGAATAATACTTGATACAATTGCAGTATTTTTTTCTGTTCTTAGTTCTGGCTTGCATGTATTGCCTTCCAATGTCCTGAGAGTATCCGGACATGACAGATCCTAAATATTATACAACGTGAGGTGATACCCAAGGACACAGGAAGATAATACCGGTGTCACACGGGCACTTTTAATCGCGATCAGGGCGATCCGGATTGGGATTTTGATCGCGATCCACTTTATGGCCGCTGCTACACGGCCCAAGTCAATCCGGTTCGAGCTTAGGTGAGATGAAATGCACCAGGTGGCATTAGCGTGCCCTAAAACTTGTACAATGCGTGTAACATGATTTACAAGTTGTTTATGAAACTCATTTTCTTTGTACGTAGTAATGTTATTTACAAGCGTCTCCTTTGTGAAAACTTTTAAGTTTTCACAAAGTTTACATAAGTGAGCTTGTGATGAGGCTCATCATATTTTCGCCCTTTGAGCTAAATTAATGGGCGCATATATGCACGTACTCTAACACTCGAAATAGTGCTGAACATTTACATGTCACTGACAAAAATCAGCGTACGGTATTTCTATAGAGGCCTTTATCAGCAATGTTATTCGCGCAAGAAACGCACGAACGTGAAAAACTTTGCGAGCCACTACAAAAGTAATTTCATAAATACATCATTCGACAGAGATTTCATTGTACTTACCTGTATTGCTGTGTGAGATTCTTAATCCTCAATGTGATTTCGGGCGGCCCCCCGCTCGTAGCCGTCCAGTCGCAGTGAAGCGGCAATCTCGTTGTACACGCCAGAGTTTCGCTTCTGGCACCTCAAGTCTACCAGTGGCTCCTGCCAATTAATGTACAGGTCTCATCATTCGACCACGAAGTGCGTGTACGCTGCGACGTAGTCGAAAAGCTAGCAACAGTCATAATCAATTTACTTCAAAGTGCCCTGGTGCTCCAACGGTGCGACAGTTGAACTAAGCGCGGAAGACAACGATCGTCTGCTTATCGTCTGCTTCTCCCATAACTGCATGCGGTCAATGCGAATCTTGAAATATGCGAAATTTCAGATACTGTTCCAATTAAAACAGCTTACACCTGTTTTTTATAAAAAATCTAGCTTTTTAAATGTGTTTTCATTGAACTATGCTCGATTTTCTTGTTCACTGTGCTTTCAACAAGCTCGGCTAGGCGGCGCAGACGACAGCAAAATCGCTATCTGTGAGCCAGATCGCGATGCGCCGATCGCGATAGTCTTGATACCGATCGGGCCTGATCGCGATTAAAAGTGACCGTGTAGAGCACCTAATCCGGATCGTGCTTAATCCGGATCGGCGCTGATCGCGATTAAAAGCACCCGTGTGACACCGGTATAAAAGTGATGGAAAAGGCTGGACTGCAGGGTTGCTCTAGCTGTGTAGTGGCCGGAA
>JALIZH010003835.1:0-21556 GCA_030522465.1 Rhipicephalus appendiculatus | reverse complement strand
ATCGAAGCTGATCGGTCTCATGCTTATTTATTGCTCTATCTAGGCGGATCTGTTGCTTGGATTTTTGCTTGAACTTGGATATAGTAATGTAGAACTTTTGCTTCATCTTGAATAGGCCTTGGCTGTGGTATTTTTGAACTTTTCCTAAAATTTGGGGTATCCAATCGACGCTGCCGTTGCCATTCTCATGCAGTGGCAAGCGCTGCTTCTCGGATAGCCGCTTCTTTTGCCATGTGCCTCATTTAACTTCGGGCGACCAATGGCTACGTATAGTAAGGCATGAGCTGTACACTAGCGTTTATAACCTCTAAATATCATGTGACAGTGGTGTGACTATAGTAATGCGCACGCCATTAGTGTACTGGTCCATGTAGGTGGCACGGCGGTCTAAGACACCTATTCCATGAAGGCACACAC
Organism: Rhipicephalus appendiculatus; assembly: GCA_030522465.1. Taxonomy (NCBI): domain Eukaryota; kingdom Metazoa; phylum Arthropoda; class Arachnida; order Ixodida; family Ixodidae; genus Rhipicephalus; species Rhipicephalus appendiculatus. Next base: position 21,139 of record JALIZH010003835.1, on the reverse strand, counting down.
CCGTTCATGATGATAGTTTTCTGATAGGCTGCACAAATTTCTGTGGCACATTAATGTTGCGTAGGTAACTTTTGCCTACTTCATTTTTAGTGGACCAGTGGTTATTTGTGAGATTTACCCACTTCTGAGGTTCATACCCGTTTAGGATGATGATAGCTTTGGGAACGGGGTGAACGAAGAACGATTGGCTGAGAAACTTTGTTCTTAAAACTATACTGGCTGGTGAAATTGGGATGGAGCCGAGAAGGTTTATTGCCTCAAATTCTGGTATATATTCTTGAACATTTTACATAAGGCGTTAGTGGAGAAGATCGGCCATTAACAGTTGGTCACTGAACTTGTGGACGGGAATCACTCTGATATTCCAGTCTGTACGAGCACAAAGGCTGTCAAGTGACTGCTAAAGGTTTTGCGATTGAAAGATAGATGAGCGCATAGTGTATTTTTTATAAACTGTCTTCATGAGGTCTTCACCAGTGGACCTCGTCGATTTTTCGGATGACCAAAAGTCATGGCTCCACACTGGTCTGAAAGAATGGGCTTTCGTCCACTCTGCTCTCAGAGATTGCCTCGATTGTAGCGAGATCATTGGACATATTTTTCTTTTATGTTATCGCCAATCTTTGACAGTGAAGTATACACAAAAGTTGCAAAAAAAAGAAAGAAAACCAGACAGTGGATTCGGGAGAGGGGGGTGTGTAGAGAGCATCCACAGAACTTATTGCAGGGGTGCTTCTGCATGGCGGGGGGATGGGGCTTGCAGTAGTGGCAGCATTTCTGTCACTGCCGTGACATGACTGCAAAGACTAGTCAATAATGTATAACGTGCGACTTTTGCCGGAAACCCTGCAGGTTGTGACTTGATTGTGGAAACCAAGTTGTGTAGCTATTGCTACAGCACAGAAATGTATAACACGAAATTCCAGGGAAGAGGAGCCACTGTCTTTTGCACACCCCTCTGGACGCCCATGGGGTGGCGGGGGGGGGGGGGATGAAAGGCTTGGGTGGTTGACTGCGTACGAACGCTAAGGAATGGTGCAGAATTGTATGCAGAAATATCAGGCTGCGCGAGCACATGCCTGCCATGCTCTACCCATTCCTATGACACTAATTATGGGACCACTCGTTCTCAGTGCCATCTAAGTATTTATGCCTATACACTTTTATGAGGTAAATTACGACTGGTCACACTTTTCGCATATAAAGTATTCTTTACAGTCGCAACCGTTCGGTTAGCGAATCCAAATTTAGGATTTGCGTCTTAGATGTCATTGCAGAATAACTTGGATGACCGACCACACCATGGCTGTTTTGCTGCTTGTGTGCGCAGCTGCCGCCGTGTCACTCTTCTAGATGGGTTGGCGAGCAGGAAAACGCTCGTTTCGCCACTGCGCACGCAGATATGTCCTAGCATAAAATCAGAGACGGGCTATCTATGTGCTATATAGAGGTTCATCAATAGCTGCAGATATCCCTTATGGGGCATCGATCTGTTGAATCTCACCCGTTTCATCTTTTCTCGCGCTTTGAAGAAAGCACGCAGAGCAGTTCAGACGAAGAGGCGGCCGCACGCGGGCCCGTTTTCTCACTGGCGCCACATGCAACTCTCGCTCGGTCACTGCCACGTTTTGGATGTCGGAGTTCTACACAGTGGAACGTTTTCGGTGAAGACAACGAAGTCATCATTTCGGTCGTGAGCAAACGAGAATCTTGTACCGACAGCTATTTTGTCGGTGTCGGAGATAGGGAAAGTATAGCCGTGTCGTACTCACCGATAGCTTTTTCGGGGCTCAAGGTCGGCAAACAAGACCCTTTTTCGCACCGACAGGTAAATTTCTGGGAGTGATAGAAATCTTTTCGGACCGACTAGGTTGCTTCACCGGACTTTTCGACTGGGACGCGGTGTGTAGCTTATGATGAGTGGTGACCGGACGTCCATCGGTCACCAGTCATAGCCTAGTTTCTTTGGGCCGTGACGCGAACAGTACTTTTGGACAGATACCGCCGTCTTGTTGCCTAAGCCATCATATTATTGCGCCGCAGGAACCAAGACAACGCTTCCTGGGAACCAAGACGTCTATCTATTTCCATACGGAAATCCGTGGTGCAGGATGCGTGTACCAAATCTCTTTAAATGACGGAGACGTAGCTCAGCCATCACTCTCGCTTCTCGTTAAAACTGGCTCGACAATTCTAATTTAAGCGAAGTTTGGAGACTACGAAGTGAACGTGATTGGAAACATATCGAGGGCCCTACTTCCCCCAAGTAGTGAATCTCGGGAGGTGAAAAAATTAATTAAGCTTTTGCTATCGTTCTGACAAGTGGTCTAGTCTAGTCCATCATGGTTGGAAGTTGCACTTATAAGTTAGCGTCACCCAGTAGCCATACCACACAGTCTATAGAAACAGAAAAATCCGCACGGGCAGCGTACTATTTGTGGAGTCATGCATATTTAGAACACCAGAAAATATATTATGGCCACACCCAGGAGTCTTCGTTGAAAAGGTGCGAAAAGGCAGAATATTGAGCACGTCGAGCTGCTCTGCGAGCGTCTTATTTCCTTAGTACACCTGGCAGCCGATGCCGGCTGCACTGAGGCCACAATTATGAGCTTCGTCGCGCCCATTTCTTCAGTGACGGCATGAGAGTCGCCTGGAAAACTTGACTTCCGGGTAAAACAGCACGTTCTGGCGGAACAAGACTCGTCAGCACGCTGCGGAACTGTTAATTCTGGGGATTTAGCAACATTGAACCGTCATCCATATACGAGCTATTGTTTCCCGTTTAACTTACGTTATAGTCAGCCGCTATTAGCCTATGCTTCTGAACTGTTAAAGATTCACCATTGGAGCGCTGTCCTAATTATTGTATTTATTGCTAGCTTCTCGCAACTTGCATCGTGCCGTAACCACTGTTAGATCATACGCATGTGTGTGCGAGCTGATTTTACAACGAAGGCTGTTTTTGAGATCACAACAACCGATTTGGCTGGCGCAGTTGTCCGCCACCGCCGCCGTGCATAACCTCTATCGCGCACGATGAGAAAATATGGAGGATCTAGAGGCATTTGAACCCCGGCTCATCGCCTAGCAGTCGAATATTTTTCAAAAGAGGAGCGTAGGTGTTCGAAAGTCCTTTGCACAAAAACCCAATGAAAGCGTCATATCGGGGGAAGAAAACTGTTAGCAGATAAAATACAGTGTGAGAGAGGAGTAGAATAATAGCTAGGCGTCAAACAACACAAATTGCGTAACGAGTCAGTGGTTTCAAGCTTACCACGTATTACAAAAGACTGAGGTATGATTCTTGGATATCGTCAGCCACAACATTACGAAAGCGCATATATATGCTTGACAGACAACTAGTGGGTACCTCGTTCCCCCAGAGAATTATAAATTATGGCGTAGTACTGCTGTAGTTTCGCAAAAATTATGAAAGTTTATGGCGCAATGGGTACTTTGCAGTGAGTGCCTTGCAAATGTAGTTGTAGTAATCGCAGATATAGGCAAAGCACGAAAACAGCAAACAGAAACGAGGGAAAATAGCGCACGGCGGCGGCCTCAACGCGCGCCGTTGAAAGTCTAGAGCTTTTCCCGTTACCGGCGAGGCGAGTCCTAAACATTTAAGCGACTACCGCGTACGTGCTGAAAGCATCATACTACATCTGCACCTCGAAACTACCGTCTTTAGGCCAACAAAAGCCATTATATACAGTGCGTCTATGTGTCCTGTACGTAGAGTTTTTTTTTTTTGCATGTTTACACGCGCGGAAGCCGCTGCACACTCGAGTATCGATGGAAATGTTATTATGACGTAGACTAAAGCGCACCTCAAAATGATATCGAGCATCTTCATCAGTGCAGACACAATGTGCGATCAGAAAATAATCGCCCTAGATACGTCATTGCATCACTCATATTATGAGTGATGCAGTCACTTGCACAACAACGCGCATAGCGGTCTCAGCTCGTTAAGTAACAGTTTTAATTGGGCATCTGCAACAGCCCCGCGGACGCACGCAACCGTTGGAAATGGCTGCCAGCCTACTTCCGCAGACTTGCTGCAGACGCCCAGCTAAAGCTGTGTAATTAGTACATAGGAAAGCAGTACACTCACCATTAACAGGCGCACGTTGTCCGTGTCCGCTGCTCCAAAAATATTCCTCACTCGAAGCGTCACTTCGCGCACGGAGCCTAGCACGCAGCCACCGAAGATACGCATGTTTGCTCGAACTGAAAACTACAAGACACGCAACCAGTGGAGCGGAACCAGCGCAACGCATTCCAAAGGACTGAAGAGAGGGAGAGAGCAGACGGCGGAGGTGGCGGAGGCGCCGCGCCGGCGGCGAAACTTTGGCATCGGGGCTCGCGCTCCACAACGACGCCGAACCGCAAACGCGCGATCTGTATGTCTTGAACGGCGGCGCCTTCATCCCGGCAGCCAATCGAAAGGCGCCTCACGAGTGTTCTGCTCCTTTTAAAATGCTAATTCTCTTTCTCTGCCTCTACCTTCCAAAAGGGGTCAAGTGACCACCCGAAGGGAATCATGGTCTTTTCATCCTCTTTTGACTCCTTTTTTTCTTAGAGTGCAGATCCGTTACAGAACTCGTGTCCACCGGGCCGATGCTGCAATCCGGGCTCCGAGAGTAGGCCCGGGTGGCCAACTGCATGCAGCAACTGCGTACCGAGGATACGGCAGCCTTCCCAGCCGCGCTAAATCACGGAGCGGAACACAAGCGCCAATGGCGGACGGATGCTGCTAATTAAGTCGCCGACCTAATCCAAATATTCAATGCCTGTGACAACCGCAAGCCGAGGAGACGGAGTTGCGAGCAAAGAAGCGTCAACAAGGCAATGACAGAAACGCGTTGGCCGAGGCCGACGCCAGCTTTCGGAAGGAGTTTCTCAAGCGACTTCTGCTGTGACGTCTGCAACCACCTTTGGCGGCAAGTTTCAGCTGAGCTGGCCAACCATCTGCACGCTGTGCTTGGGCGACAATTTGTTTGCGCCTTAGTCGTTGTTTGTATCATTCTCTACGTAGTTGTAAAGTATATCGCAACGCGCGTTTCTTGTATCAGTTCTACTGCATTCGGTTTGCACCCACAAAAGACTGCCAGCAATGCTCGGCGCAGACCACACGGCAGTGTTCGAGAAGCTTCGCGATTATAGTGGATCATTTTGTTAAGATTGCACGCAGGACGGGAACCGTCAACCTTATTCTAGAGCTTGCAGGACCAGCAAAGCTAAGGCTGGGCAGTTCGAAGCGTGCTGTATAAAAGACGGCGCGTCCCAACGATGAACAGTATTATCGACGGCCAACGCTCTGTTCGCCGCTATTAGTGTATCAATACACTGCGTTCATTGCTTTCTCTAATTTGACTTTCGGTTTCTCGGCCACATGTTCGGCCAAATAAAGAGTTTACACTTCGAGACGTCGACCGCTGCCTTGGTCGACGTCGCTACCACGTGACATCTGGTGGAGGTGCTGCTTCATCCATGCTCCGGACGCCCGCGCGAGGCGCTGACCCAAGACCAGCACGCGAAGAAGACGATGCAAAGGATAATCCTCTTCGTCGCATCAGCCGCAGGCAGCAGGGACTACAGCCGGAGCACGGGCTCCTGCTGGAAAATACCAGGCCAACCAAGACACTCACTTCAACCACAGGCGCGATGACCAAACCTGTGGCACCTACACCAATCGAATCGTGTTCCGGCATCCAAATGAGCCACCAACATTCCGCGGATCATCAGTTGAAGATCCGCAAAGCTGGTTAGAAGCATACGGCAGGGTCGCCACCCTCAACCAGTGGAGCAACGAGAAGCTTCGGCCTGTCTGTTTCCCCCTTACAAGACGGTGCTCGGATCTGGTACGAGTGTCGAGAGCGATTCGTTACAACGTGTGACCATTTTCGTGCTAGGTTTATCGCCAGATTTACAAGTGTTGTCCGCAAGGAGAAGGCTAAAGCTCTCTAGGAAACTGTAGGCAGTTGCCAAACGAAAACGTGGAGCTGTTCACGGAGCCACGTTTCTGTGGGTGCAAACGACAGAAACCATCTAGCTTATTCTAGAGCTTCCACCAGGGGGCGGAAACTGCGTATACCTCCCATGGGACACGCTCTCGCATGCAGATACGCAGCGGCAGCACCGCTTTTACCACTGGCGGCTGCCGGGCATCCAACGAGAAATAAATCACAAACTGAACATTTCTTTCATACGTCACTCTTGAGGTCACCAAATAGATGGCAAGGGCGCAAAACAGAGAGGAGGAGGGTTGCCGTGGATGCTCTCCTTTCCCACTAGGCATGCAAGCCGAATGTGTTCGTGCCCTCTTTCTGGCCCGCTGGCCACTTGTGCGATGCGGCCATTCGTAATACTCCATCAACCATTTCTTTTAAATTCTGTTCGTGTGTTCTGAAGAGCCGAAACTTAAGCGGACCGAATTCTGAGTAGGACGAGCTTCGATCGACACAAATAAAATAATTTTTTATTGCACGTTTCGTATTAAAAAAAAAAGAAAGAGAGACATGCGTGGTGTGAAAGTGTCAATCTATAAATGCACCTTTAATTCACAAACGAATATGGACCTAATGAATAATCATGGAACGCAGAATATCCGAACCGTTGCGAAAATTATCAACAATCACGACCTGGACACGTCGTATTTGACTCAATGACGTTTCTTATGACGGTGCACATATTTTTCTTACAGAAGTTGAGTACCAAACGAGAGAGAAGTTCAGAAGAACAGAGAGGCTTGAAATGGTGAGGAGTTCTTCAAGAGAAAACGTCACTTGAAACAATGTTTTGGCAAGTTGTCTTCTCTTCGTCAGAGCAGCAGCATTGCCTTGACCATGAAAAGTTCACTTGTCAAAACGTCGGCTCCAACGACATTCCCTGTAATGATTTCCAGAAGCATTCAGTCCATCACATGTATTGGAGTGACAGTATCACAAGTAAAGACACACAAAGTTTCAAACCACGGCTACATGAATTTCATGAAAAGGAAGCAGGCTATAATTGATTCGCATCATTTGAACTAGATGCCAAAAGTAAAACATGAAAAAAAAACAATGTCGAGCCAACACGCATTGAAACCTTTAATTAAACGCTTTTCGCCGAGAGCAGGTAGGCCGTCGTCTTGACCAATTAGTCCAGCGACACTGCGCTTACGTCAGCACAGTCAGGCTTGCAGAGAACAAAGTTTACTCATGTACTGATGCAAAATAATGGCTGCTGAAATAATGGGTCCAAATACTTGTGCTCACCCGTTTCCACTAGCAAACCTGGAAAACATTCGCGGAACTGGAAATTCCTATCTTAACACACCGCAGAGCCGCGAAAAGCATGTGATGCCCGATTTAGCCATCTTTGTCTAACGCATGGTAGACTCGCTCGCTGTAGCTCACTGCGATTTCGTTCTCTACACGCCACAACTTTCGGTCTTATCTTTCCCGTACTTGGGACGCCAACCAAGCAAGATAACTGAGCGCGATCCAACTTGTGAGATCGCTGAGGGAGTGGCAAGGAGGAGCGAAGGCAAGCACTACGGACTCAAGTAAACCGCTACCACTCTTCGCCTGATTTAGAATTCACAAGATAAGAAACAAAACAAGACAAATAAACAAAACGAGAGTTCTGTACAGTGAAATAAAAATTACTCGTTTGTAAAACCTCGCGAAAAATCAAGAACTGCGAACATCCACATAAACCTTACTTCGTTCACCCAGATCTTATGATGCCCGACAACCGCTACGAGCGTGCACACTCCTTGCAACCAAAGGTAGCCTTCACTTTCCGGGGCCTGCTTGCACGACCACCAAAGATAAGGCTTGAAAGTTCGACGCGTGCTGTATAAAAGACGGCGCGTCCCAACGATGATCAGTTTTATCGACCGCCGACGCTCTGTTCTCCGTTATCAGTGTACAGCGTGCATTGCTTTCTGTAATTTTACCTTTGGTTTCTCGGCCAAGAGTACAACCACATAAAGAGTTTCAGCCTGGACACGCCGACTGCTGGCTTCGTCGACGTCGCGACCACGTGACAATCTAGACATCTCGTTTTCTTACCCGACTCTGCCCCATTTACTCTTTCTGCTTGCGTACTGAACGTCCAACAACCTACAATTTTTCATTCCCCATCGACGACTTTGCGCTCACGACATCCGGTTACCACTTCTGACACGTTGGTTCCCCATTTGCCAGCAGGAAGGTTGGGGTGGGAAGAGATGGCTATAGGCAGATGTCGATGTAACTGAAGGCAGAGCAAACAATTTTGTTTTTTTATTTGCGAAGTCTTTCTCAGTGAGCCTAAAACACTTTGATTCCTTCTATCTATCTTTCTATCTATCTATCTATCTATCTATCTATCTATCTATCTATCTATCTATCTATCTATCTATCTATCTATCTCATCTATCTATCTGGCGGCCTACGTCTTGGTGCTCTCGAGATCGTGTCCCCAACCTGTTAGACCAAAATTGTCATGAAAGGGAAATAGGGTTTGACTAATATCACTGTTAGGTCATGATATGAATAAGGTGAAAATCCTGTCGCGTACTTCGTCATACTCGTTCCACTAGACAGTTGTACAGATGAATCACCACAGATGATTGACAGTTGATATGTCTACACAAGAACGGCCAAAACAGCCATCCGCAATTGAAGTGCAACATGCTTATAAAAAGCGACAGCCGCAGCGTAGAACCGACGAGTGCAAAAAATAAGGCTTAATACCTGTCACAGATCTCCGGACAACGGTGGGCTAGAAGAAACGGACGAGGCGACATCATTAAACAACCATATTTTTAATTACACACTAAAAGCAAAAACACATTATCCCTAGAATAACTGGAATAACTGCAAACACAAATACCCGGCAGATCCCACGCACTGTGGGCATCGATGTAATGCGAAGCAGCCAGGAAGGAGCAAATCATGCTTTACATAATTTGCATGTCATGTTTTACATTTACGACCTGTCATTTGTGTTCGTCATACAGTCACGTCGCGTTATACCAATTTTGGTGTATGTCAAGCTAGCGAACTGGACGCAAGCGCAACTCGAGCGTGGCATGTAAATAGCATTGTAGATGACATACATGCCAAGATTTTCATGCTACCACCTGCCACTTATGCTCGTTATACAGTCAAGTCCCTTAATACCAAATTTGGTGTATATCAAGCCAACGAAACGGTCGCGAGCGCGCCATGAGCGTGTAATGCAAGTCTTGTCACTCATGAAGTCATGATTTCCATATTACCACTTGTAATTTATGTTCGTCATACAGCCATGTCACTCAATACCAAATTCGGTGTATCTCAAGATAACGAAACGGCCGCGAACGCGCCATGAGCGTGACGTGCAAGTCATGTCGCACATGACAAGTCATGATTTCCATATTACCACTTGTCACTAATGTTCGTCATACAGTCATGTCACTAAATAACAAATTTGGTGTATATCAAACTAGCGGAACGGCCGCGAGCGCGCCATGAGCGTGGAATGCAAGTCATGTCGCTCATGACATGTCATGATTTCCATATTACCACTTGTCATTTATGTTCGTCATACAGTCATGCCACTCAGTACCAAATTTGGTGTATCTCAAGCTAACGAAACGGCCGCAAGCACGCCATGAGCCTGGCATGCAAGTAATGTCGCACATGACAAGTCATGATTTCTATATTACCACTTGTCATTTATGTTTGTCATAAAGTCATGTCACTCAATACCAAATTTGGTGTATATCAAGCTAACGAAACGGCCGCGAGCGCGCTATGAGCGTGGAATGCAAGTGATGTCGCTCATGAAGTCATAATTTTCATATTACCACTTGTCATTTATGTTCGTCATACAGTCATGTCACTCAATCCCAAATTTGGTGTATATCAAGCTAACGAAACGGCCGCGAGCGCACCATGAGCGTGGCATGTAAATCATACTTTTCATGACAAGTTAGTCATGATTTTCATGATATGACCAGTCATTCATGTTCATCATACAGTCATTTTATGCCATACGAAATTCGGTATAAATCCCACTAACGATACTGCCAGGAGAGCACGAAGTCGTAGGCGGCTAGATAGATAGATAGATAGATAGATAGATAGATAGATAGATAGATAGATAGATAGATAGATAGATAGATAGATAGATAGATACGCTCAAAATCGCCGAAGTTCGCTAAGAAATGCTTCGCGTTTAAAAGGAACACACTAAATTGCAACATCGCGAATAATGCTATCATACAGACAACAGCTAGAAAGTAGGAAGCGTTCGTCGCTTTCACAACTCACGGCGTTCTGTGCCTATCCGTGATGAAGCGAGGCGTTGCGAGGGCACTAGGGTTACCGCCGGCATTCAAGTCAGTGGTACCATCCTTCTCTCATCGGAACACGAGCTGGCGTCGTCATTCATGCTGGGAGGATTGGAGTTCAGTGCCCTGTGCGTCACAACTACTTCAGCTGGCCAGCGTCTCCCAGGAACAGGAACTGGTTCAGACGAAGCCTATGGTGCGGTGCTATAGGACGGTGCGCTCCGGACACAAGCCAATGACGCTGCCTGGCCGCTGCGAGTTCTCGTGATTGTCATCAGGTTTCTTGGATTTGTGCCTTGAAAACTCAGAACCTACGGTACGATGCCGTAAACGAGAGCCGTTCCAGCTCTCGTTAGACACAAGCCGGCGACGCTCGTACCCAGCTCACGCGCTCACGATCGAACATTCAGGGCCCTATGTCCACGTCATCTCTTTTACACCTTAAACGTCGTCTTTGTCCTCTTCTAATGTTGCTGGTATGCATGAGATCTTCCTCTTCTACTACATTTTTTTTCTGTAACCTCCTATATGTGACAATGCCCCCCCCCCTTCTTCAGGAGTTTTCATCGGAAAAATTTGCTCGAACCCCCCGATGTTTTAAGACGAGCCCCAATCCGACGTTTTCCCTTATCAGTCTCACGCTGACCCTAACGCACCACCAAACTCGTTTTCTAATGCTCCCCTGCCTCGAATGCACCCAAAGCGCTTCGCTGATACACAATCACCACAACCATTGACGTTATTAGACCCCTATTCGTATAACTACTATCATTGTAAATGTCCTTACACCTTCGGGCACACTACGTAAATGTTTGTTCCACGTAAATGTTTAACCACATGACAACAAACATCAAATTCGAACTTTTCTGTCTTCTCCTCGTCAAGTTTCACGTCTTTTGCGACTTTTAGCGCGCCTTTGCGAGCGCCCTGCACAGCCCTTATCTTTATTTATGCTCTCAGTGATTATGGAACGCCTCATCCACACGACTGTTCTAGGGTGCATCCTACAGCATTTCCACGGCTGGCCTTTTGCACAACTTTCTTAGCAGCCTGGTATCTGTAATCAATTTTCGGGGCTTAAATATCAGTTTCCCTGGTTGCTCTGTCAGATGCGGTAGAACAACCAGCTCTGCTTATTGCAGGGGCCAGCATGACTCGGCAATCTAATGGTTCTTTTTTACATCATCATGCAGTGTTGGCAGTCGCAATCACACATAATTGTGTTCCCTAAAAGTGTTATTATAGTTATACGCTATAAAGACAGTAAAAATGTACCTTACTAGTCCTGCTGTGAAGTGAAATATGCATAACTTTTGCTTTTACTGACAGTTGTCGTTCATTAAAACCCCAAAAGGAACGAAGTGTGAAAGGGGCAACGTTCAAGGATTTCCCCACACTACGAGATAACGAAGCTGATCAGTGAGTTTCGGGCAAACATCCCGCCTGAGTAACTGGACTGTCCTCACCAAGTTGATTCTTCTCAGTCACCAAATTTGATATCCTCCTGAGACAACGACTGAATTTTAGCATCATGGACTATTCGAAATGAAACGTTTTTCTTTATCTCATGTTATTTGGCGACAGCACGCCCGTTTAATTGGACGATGGGACTCTAGGGAGGGGGGAGGTTAGGAACAGAGCGTAGAGCATAGTTGGGGCCACTGACCGATATAACACATCTTGTATCACAAATATACTTTTGAAACGGGATTTATTGGCGACAGGTAGCACCTCAGAAGGAGGTTCACGGACACTGAATGCGGGCGGCGACAACCGGCACAAGAATCTCAGTCGTAGCACCAACAGCTCGCGCTCGGCTCTTCTCGCTAAGGTAGTGACCCACTGTGTCCCATGACCTTCTTCCTCTCTACCCGGCGAAAAAGAGGAGCCATCCTGACGAATCAAGGCGACGAGAGTAGGAGTGCGTCGTGATACGTCTTGAGGCGACTCATGTGGAGTGTCGCGACCAAGGCGGCGTCTGTCTGAAGATGGCTTGACCGGCTCAATCACGTACGTTATATGAGATCGACTTTCCACGACGCCAAGGGGACCGTGATACTTGGGGGGCAATCTTAGAGGACAGGCCTGGGGAGTGGAAGGGCAGTCGGAGCCAGACGAGCGAGCCTACTGTAAACGTCTCGACTTACTGGTGATGGTCGTGGCGTTCTTTTTCAAGGGCTTCTTTGTCTGAGGTGAAAGAGCGGGCCAACTGACGACACTCTTCTGCACGGTGCAGAATTTCTGAAACATGGCTGAATTCTGCGACGTCGGGACGCTACGGCAAAATGGTGTCAATGGTGGCGCATAGTTCACGGCCATATAAAGAAAGAAAGGCGAGAAGCGTGGTTCACTGCGTCGCGGTATTGTATGCATAGGTCACAAACGGGAGAACGACATCCCAGTTCGATTGGTCAGAATTGACGTGCATCGCGAGCATGTCTCCCAGTGTTCGGTTGAAGCGCTGAGTTAAACCGTTGGTCTGCGTGTGGTAGGCTGTAGAGGTGCGGTGAACCGTGCGGCATGCGCGAAGAAGTTCTTGAACAACTTCAGATAAAAACACAAGCCCTCGATAGCCGAGTAGTTCACGCGGTGCACCGTGATGCACGAAGAAGCGTCGTAAGACGAACTTGGCTACGTTACGAGCACCAGCAGAAGGTAGCGGAGCTGTTTAAGCGTATCTCGTGAGATGGTCGATGGCGACAATGACCCATCGATTGCTAGCCGCAGTGTACGGAAGGGGGCCCATATAGATCAATTCCATCACGGTCGAAAGGGCGTGCAGGACATGGTAGAGGCTGCAGTAATCTGAGGGAATGGGCAAATGTCTTCCGTTGTTAGCATAATGTGCCTCGGTATAACCAAATGTGGCTTGGTATAACCAACAAATATTTACGATCATCCGCGTGATAATTTCTGCGGTATAATAGCGCGTCCCTTATCTAGAAATGTGTGGCTTGGCGCCGAAGAGCACGAGGGTATGCAGACGTTGAAGTGTCGGAAACGATGTGAACGAGAGAGGCAATCCATGGGTCTTTTCGTTGTTCGGATAACATGTTCGTGACGGAAATGGCAGCGATGGAAGAGTCGGCGCCCGAATGCGGGTTTGTGCAGACCTCGCTGGTGATCGTGAGAGCGCGTCCGCATCAGAATGTTTTCATCCTGAGCCTTGTAGGCGAAGAACCCAACGTCCAAGGCGGCCTGAAGGATCCTTCAGCGAAGCCAACCAACTGAGTGCGTTATGGTCGGTCACGACGTCGACACTCTGTCCGTACAAGTAAAGACGAAACTTGCTTAAGGCCCATACACTTGCAAGGCACTCTTTCTCGGTGACTGAAGAGTTGAATTCTCTTTTTCTGAGTGCGCGGCTGGCATATGCGACGACGTACTCTGGAATGCCGAGCTTACGTTACGCGAGTACTGCGGCAGGACCAACGTCACTGGCGTCTGTGTGCACTTCAGTGGCCGCACTAAGGTCGTAATGGCGCAGAATGGGTGGTGACGAAAGCAGGTGGCGCAGTGTAAGGAAAGCTTCGTCACATACTGGGGTCCAATTAAAAAGAGTAGCAGGAGCAGCCAGTAGTTGCGTAAGAGGTGCTATTATCGTTGCAAAATTACGGACGAAACGGCTAAAATATGAGCACAAGCCGACGAAGCTCCAAAGTTCTTTGAGTGATGTCGGCTTCGGAAACTCGGCTATGGCACGAAGTTTGTCCGGGTCCGGGAAAATTCCATCCTTTGACACAACGTGGTCCAGTATAGTAAATTGGCGAGCCCCGAAGCAGCGCTTCTTCAGATTAAGCTGAAGGTTTGCCTTAGTAAGGTACTGAAGAATTGTGCGCAAACGGTCGACGTGTGTAGCGAAATCTGGGGAGGAGACAACATCATCAAGGTAACAAAAGCATATATGCCATCTTAGGCCGCGTAAATTGCTGTCCATCATCCGTTCAAACGTTGCAGGCGCATTGCACAGACCGAATGGCATTACCGTGAATTCGTACAGGCCATCTGGCGTAACGAACGCTGCCTTGGGACGGTCACACTCTGCCATCGCGACCTGCCAGTAACTCAAACCTAAGACCAGCGAAGAATAGAATTCGGCCTCTTGAAGGTAATCGACAGCGTCGTCGATGCGGGGAAGAGGGTATACATCTTTCCGCGTAATTTTGTTCAGTTGCCGGTAGTCGATACAAAATCTAATCGAACCGTGAAGACCCGGGGCTAGACGATGGCGTGATGACACCGCGCTGAAACATGTCGTCCACTTGCTCTGCAATTATAGTATGTTCCTTTGGTGATAACCGGTAGGGGCGTTGCCGCAAAGGAGGGTGCGTTGCAGCGTAGATTGTGTGAGCAACTGCGATCGTTTGACTCAGCGCCTTTTGAGGAAGGTCGAACGAATGTCGAAATTCATGCAGATGGGTTAAAATCTCTTCGCGTTGATCCGGAAGAAACTTGCTGTCGATGGAGCGGTTCAACATATACGAGGAGACGTCATCCGGCGTTAAACGAGGAGTGACAGCGTTCAGATGAAGTTGTTGGCCAGCTTCGTGAGACTCAATGGGCCTAGAGCGTTGTAATCTACTGGATGAACGTGGCCAAGCGTCTCGTGAGCGTGTAAGGTGAGAGGGCATAAGCTGGGTTTGCAAATGACAGTTACAGTCGCATCTTGGTGAGGCGGCAGAACGGCATATGGCAGAGACGTACCGTGGCGGCGACTGAAAACGTCAGACGGCGTGAACACAACGGTGGAGCCTGACAATTCAGTGCAATCGAAAGGTACAATGAACGCACTAAGAGGAGAAACGTCAGTGTCGGTGACCACAAGAAGCTTGCCGACGTGAGTTCGTTCAGTGTCGGTAGATGGGGCATCAGTAAACACCGAAAGCTCCACCTGAGCGCTAGTGCAGTCAATTACGGCGTGGTGGCGCGACAAGAAATACCATCCGAGTATCACGTCACGAGAACAAGTGGCCAACACGAGAAACTCTATGTGGTACACAACGTCTTGAATGGTAACTCTGGCCGCACATGCTGTAACCGGTCGAATTTGTTGCGCGCTCGCTGTACTCAGCGAAAACTCGTACGGCGGCGTTTTTACTTTTCGAATAGAGTGACAAAGTTTTCTACTCATCACAGATGTGGTGGGTTCGTGGGCCTTCAGACATAGACAGAGTCAGGGACAAGAAAACATTTATAGACAACACCCATCAAAACACAAATACAAACACATACACTTGCTGAACACTAATACACAAAATTACTCTTCCTCTATGCTTCAGTCCTTAGACTCCTCTACCCCTGCGTGACTATCCCCGCGTACTGCCTAATACGGAGTCTGTGGTCCGTAGACGTCACTCATGCTACCGACGACCGCGTAGCTGACGCACGCTCGCAGCAGGAGAGGTACGCTGAGCCTGTTGTAAATTGTTTAAACCTCCCGCGGGAATGTCACTCGCATCGAGGGACTTCGAGAACGACGAAGAAGGAGACGACGTGGAGTGGAATAGAACACGCTCTTTTACGTGGATGCTCGGTTTTGCGTATTTTTCCTTTGGTGCATTTAGACACCGAAGCGCGGTTTTCCCACAGAGCCGTCGAAGAGGCAGAACCAGATCCCGATGCACCTGGAGCAGAACCGGGTACACTCAGCGATCGGTTGTGCCGTACCGGAACACACGTGGCACCAGGACCACGCCCTCAGCAGTCGGTAGTGCCGGACCCCGGCAGCCTCAGCACCATGCCCGAATCGGTAGCTGGTTGGTCTCGTACACACCATCTGGCTCACGATCAGCGGCATGGCCCGCCCGCTCGCACGTCCACCGCAGGAAGACGCCGCGAGGCCTGGTCAGGAACACCCGTTCGCCGCAGGAAGCGCCAGGCTCGTCCCGGCTGGTCTGATGGCCCCAGCTCGGTCCGGCTGCTCCTCAAATCGAACGTGCTGCTCCTTGCTCGCTGACCACACACGCTCTGCCCGTCGACGTTCCGAAGCTCAGGCTCTTCACGTTGGCCTCTCTCGCGCGCACTCCGTCGTCTTTTTCGGTTTCGTTTTTTTCTGTGGGTAGCGGTCTTACTACACAGACATGGCAGCACCGGTGTCCACAAGCGCGAGAACATTGGCGGGGACAGGCGAGGACTTGTACAATGTAACGATGACGCAGCTCGTGCCTCTGGAGAAGTGGCAGTCACTTTTCCGTCTCCACGGGGCTCGGTCGGCGACGATGTGACGGATAACGGCGGCGTGGTGAGGGCGAGCGACGGGGAGCGAATGTTCGGTACTCGGCAGCAGGGCGGTGGTCTCGTTCGGCTGATAACAGGTCACGTTCTGCTCGCGGGCGGTCCCATTGAGGGAGCAGTTGTCGTTGCGCGTCGTATGGTGTGTTCCAGGAAATGGCTTCGTTAATGCTCGCACAGGTTGGGAAGTCGACACAGGCAGAGGCCGCGGCGGAGTAGCCGCAACAGTCGCATAACTCAAGCTGGCGGCTACAGGCGTTGGTTGAGAAGCAGACGGCAGATCCTCGGAGACTTGCTGCCATATCGCCTGTCTGATGGCGGCCGCGAGTTAAGTAGCGTGGTCTGTTGTCGGTAAATACGACAGGCATGAGAGTTGTCGAGCGACATCTTCACGAACATACCGTTTTATTTCCGACAGCAGCGTATTGTGCTCGCCCCAAAGGGTCAACGCCGCGAGCGATTCGTCTGTTGCAGCTGCTCACCGCGCCAGGACCCGTTGTTTTTGCAGTTCGTCGAAACTCTGGCACAGAGTGGCGAGTTCACACACGGTACTCTGGTCCTTGGCCAGCCGCATGTGAAAGGCGTCTTCGTCTATCCCCTTCAAGATGTGTTTATTCTTGTCTACTTCGCTCATCGAAAGGTTAAGGCGCTTGAACAAGTCGAGTACATCTTGGTTGAAACTTGTGGAGTTCTCTCCCTGCCGCTGTGCACGCCCCCTTAGGCGCTTTTCGGCACGGAGCTTCGGTACCTCGAGCCGACCGAACACATCGGCAATACGCTGCTTGAAAACACCCCAAGTGGTGAGTTCTGGCTGGTGGTTGTGAAACTAAAGACTTGCGACCTCTTTCAGGTAGAAGGACACGTATTGAAGTTTTGACGCATCGCCCACCTTTTGAAATGTCGCCAGCCAATCTTTGACACGTCTTGTTCCTCGGTGCCGTCGAAGAAAAGTGGATCGCGCAGGTGTAGCGCGGTGGGCACGATGACGGATGCTTTCAATTGTGCTGTTTGGCATCCACGCGCACCCTTTGAGCACGCGGGAAGAAAATGGAAGTAGCTTTTCGACACTTGGCGGCTGATGGATGTTTTTTGTGCAATCACCTCGGGTGACAATTACGTCCTTCGAACAGTGCGGGCGATCTGGCCTCCAGCTGCACGGGATTACCGAGTGTCCTTGAGCTGGTGGTGCATCTCACTGCCGCATGCACTTATCGTCAGTGGCCAGGGCCTGGAAATATTCTGGCCGCTGTTAGGGCGGCTTCTTGAAAGAAATGTTTGGTGCGCGGACTTGCTGAGCTCGAACCTGGCCTCCGGCCTTGGCGGACGTCAAGGCCGATACTCGGGCTGCGACATAGGAGAGAGTGTGATGACACGTGTTGCGCAGTGAACCTATCCCTTCACGTGTTTTGGATTGTCGCGTGCTGTTTACCAATGCCGTGTCTGTCACGGAAGGGTTTGTGCCATTGGGTGTGCTGATGTGCAGCCCCATGCTTGTCGGGCAACTCTTTGTCTTACCGAGGGCTGAAGAAAGAAGGTTCTGAATGTGAAACAGAGAGCGGAGGTTCGGGCTTGGACTCGGGCAGATGCGTGAGGGCTGAATAAAGCGTCTCTTTACCGGACAACGGCTTCCTCCTTCAGCGGTGCCACCGAGCACTCGAGTCATCGAGGGCCACCGATTCGGAATCTCAAACACCTTCCCTTCTTAGCTAGTGTTGAAGCTAGTCGTGAAATAAGTAGGGAAGCGTGGAAATTAACTGCCGCAGTCCACAGGATCGGAGAGCCCGCAGCGAAAAAGGTGCGGAAGTCCTGGGAAGCTGAGAAGCAACATTGGCATTCCGTAGCCTGCTGGTCAACTTTGGAGCCAGGTGTTGAGCGGCGTAAGGGCGCTGCGTGTCATTGAACGAGGGTAGAGCCGAAGGTCTTCGTTGAGCAACTGACGAGGCGCTGCGGGGTGCTGCTTCAGGAGCAGAGCAGCAAGGAAAGTCGACGTGACTGACAACGAGAGGGGTGGTCCGGTGGAGCACCTGAAGCATCGGGAGACTTCGTCGCAACTTGCGTCGGAGACTAGACTGACGCAACTGCAGCTGATGGCGGCACCGGGCGACGCGTTACGGAAAGGTGAGGCTCGCTTTGTGCTCTATCGGGGCCTTTTACTGAGTGCACTTGCGTTCAGGCACACTCTAGGAGTTGCCAGATTCAGATAGAAACGTGATGGAAGGTGGCAGTGCGAATGAATCGGATAGCACCCGCGAGTCGATGCTAGAAATAGAAGCATTAAAGCTCAAGCTTGAGCTAGTGAAGATGAGGTCGTCGCGTGCCTAAACAGAGGAGCCGGAAAACCGGAACCAGCATACCGGCATCGGACAGTACGCGAAAGAGTTGAAGGCAGTCCTTGCGCCCATGCCCACTAATGAGCCAATGATACCCGCCTGGTTCAAGAATGTGGACGCTCTCTTTGCGGCATTGAATATACCTGAGGAAATACAGGGTACTGTTATATTACCATCTGAAGTGACAAGATGCGAACATTCGTAGCCAATCAATCTGAGGCTGGGGTAATGCCTTACTCAGATCTAAAGTCTAGAGTGCTAAAGGAGCTGCTGATGGCTCCGAGCAAGTACAGTGGAATGTTTCTCGAAATCAAAAGGGAGGCAGACGATACTTGGAGCCCAGTGGCGGCCCGCCGGGAGACAATGTTCACTTACTACCTTAAAAGTAGAGAGGCACAGTCGTTTCAAAGTCTTCAGGAACTGCTAATAGCTGACAGGCTGAATCAGTTAATGTCAAGTGATCTCCGCTCACTGGTGACTCAGCAGGAAATAAAGGGATGGTTGAAGCCCAAGGATGTAGCGGACGCGTTATACCTGAAAACTTCTTAATCTCATCTGCCACCTAATTTTCTGGCTCCCCCTCACGCGTTTGCCATCTCTTGGAATCCAGTCAGCTATGGACAGAAATGGACATGTGCCCGGCACATGTCCATTTCTGCTTCTTGATTTCAACTATGATATCCTTAACCCCCGTTTGCTCTCTGACCCACCCTGCTCTCTTCCTGTCTCTTAAGGTTACACCTATCATTTTCCTTTCCATCGCTCCCTGCGTCATCCTTAATTTAAGTTGAACCCTCTTTGTAAATCTCGAGGTTTCTTCTCCGTAGGTAAGTACCGGTAAGATGCAGCTGTTATATACCTTCCTCTTGAGGGATAGTGGTAGACTACCATTCATGAGTTGAGAATGCTTGCCGAATGTGCTCCATCCCATCCTTATTCTTCTAGTTCTTTCACTCTCATGGTTCAGCTCCGCGGTTACTACCTGTCCTAAGTAGGCGTCCACTTTACAACTTCCAGTGTCTCGCCACCTATCGCAAAGCGCTGTTCTCTGCCAAGATTGTTCCACAATACTTTAGTTTTATGCACATTAATTTTCAGACCTATTCTTCTACTTTCCGTATCCAGTCCAGTAATCATGAGTTACTTCGTCTCTTGAGTTACTCATGAATGCAATGTCATCAGCGAATCGCAGGTAACTGAGATACTCTCGATTATCCCTTATCCCTAACTCTTCCCAATCTAGGGCCCTGAAAACCTCCTGTAAATCCGCGGTAAATAGCATTGGAGAGATTGAGGCAGGGGAGGAGTTCTACAGAGATCTGTACAGCAGTCGGGACAATCAGGATGATAACGTAAGAAGCAGTAATAGCCCAGAGGAATCTGACATCCCACCAGTATTGACAGGAGAAGTAAAGAAAGCCCTAGAGGTAATGCAAAGAGGCAAAGCCGCTGGTGAGGATCAAGTAACATCAGACCTGTTGAAAGGCGGTGGAGAGAATGTGTTAGAAAAACTGACCACCCTGTATACGAAATGCCTCTTCACGGGGAGGACACCAGGATCTTGGAAGAATGCCAACAGCACCTTAATCCATAAGAAAGGGGACGTCAAGGACTTGAAAATTTACAGGCCCATCAGCCTACTTTCCGCTGTCTACAAGATATTTACAAAAATAATTGCTAACAGAATTAATACGACATTAGAGTTCAGTCAACCAAAGGACCCAGCAGAGTTTCGTACAGGCTTCTCAACAATAGACCATATTCATGCTATCAATCAGCTGATAGAGAAATGCGCGGAATACAACCAACCCCTATACATAGCTTTCATAGATTGCAAGAAGGCATTTGATTCGGGGGGAGACACCAGAAGTCATGCAGGCATTCTGGAATCAGGGCATTGACGAAGCCAATGTGAACATAATGGAAGAAATCTACAGCAGATCCACAGCCACCATAGTCCTCCATAAAGAAAGCGACAGAATCCCAATAAAGAAGGGCGTACGGCAGGGAGACACTATCTCTAATGCTATTCAGGAACAATGCTATTCAGGGAGAACAAAGCTGATAACACATGAGAACGGTTTAGAGTAGCCTTTTAAGTATGTTGTTATTGAAACCAAGGTGATCAGAGCTGGTAGTAGGTTTGAGGTTGTTCGGCTGGGCATAAATGCCACATACACTGGTGATAATTTCTGCCGTAGAAACGTTAGGCAGTGACTATAAGGTGGGTGAAGAAGTAATGTCTTCATTGGTGAAAACTGAT